>APFE030621808.1:23538-70549 GCA_000404065.3 Pinus taeda
ACTAGGAAAATACAGTAATTAGGCAAGCTAACACTTTTCCTGCCTCTAGGGGTCAGCTCACTATCCTAGGAGCTGTTTCAACCACTTCTAAACTTAGCACTAAAAACTAGGCAGTCAAAACAACTTGCCTCTATAAGTTAGGAAACCAATTCATTCATTTAATTTTCACCTATTTCATGAATGAATCTTCTAGAAGAGGTATGTAAGTGTAAAAGTGTCATAAAAGTACATTAATTACATCAAAGAGGATAATGATCCACCCCAAAAAGTCAAACAGGGTCAAACTGCGTTTTTCTGAGCTGTACACTGAAATTTGGAAAAATTTGTCTGACGGGTCACGTACCTCTGCCTGACGGGTCACGTGCCTTTGGGACCACTTTTGGGGCACTTCCAGGTGTCCAAATGAAGCAAGAGTAGGCTTGTTGGAAAGGTCTGGATGTCTACTTTCCAACCCAAGTGGAATTTCTGAATTTGGTGGTCATTTGCCCCTCCAAAAATTGCAAATCTCCCAAGACTGCTTCTGTATGTCAAAAATGTGGCAGAAAGTCATTTTTTGCTTGTTTTTTGACTTTCTGGAGCCCAAAACTTGGTGAAATTTCTTAGTAATGGCTGAGCAAGTGTAACTTTCCATGACAAATCTGGAAATGCTGAGTTTTTGCAAAATGGAGTTGCCGGGATGAAGGGTCTCACGGGGGGTGAGACCTGTTAATGGAGAAATCCTGTAAATTGCCTGAAAAAACAAAAATTTACCCAAAATGCTCAAAATTTCTTGGGATTTGTGCTGTGGCTAGGCTATTTAGTGCCTTGGTCCTTCAGTAAAGCCTCGGCCAAGATATGGAGGGGATCGGGCCTCTTTCTCCTTTTTTGTGCCTTGGCCAACCGCCTTTGGAACATCTTCATTTTTGCCTTACACACATGCATTCTCGCCCAATAATGGTTCTTCGTGTTTCTCAGCAATTTCTTATCTTGGTTGGCCTTATCCAACAGCCTCTCTAAATGAGCATTGAGCCGGATAAGCATAGCTTCTCAAGAGATAAAATCTTCCCATGGGATACCCTGCTGTTTTGACTGTTTGAATGCTATTTCAACTGTTTGAGACGCTGTTTCAAGGGGACAAATAGCACAAGGGAAATTTTAGGGAAGGGAGACTTTGAAGGGAAATTGGGAAAAACTTATGAAATAGGGAGTTAAGGGAAGGAATCATGATATATACCCCATCACATATATATGATTTGCAAAGGCTTTATGAGAGGTAGGGTTTAGGTTTAGTTTCTTGATTTTTAGGGACAGGGGTAGGGTTTAGGGCTTTTGATATTTTTTGGTAGGGAGAATGAATAAAATGATGAGGGAGGTGGAAATAGGATGTAGGGAAAAAGTTGGGGTATAAAGGATAACCTTGAACACAACAAGACAAACCCTAGTTCAATCAACACTTTGGCATTTTTAAGCAAATATGCATTGGATTCATTAGTTCAAAATGATTGGCTTTAAACCACATTCACATGCTTTTCACACTTTGGCAAACAATGTATTTTCATGAGGAGAGGCCTACTTGCAACCTTGAAGCAATCCGGGGTTGTTTGGCAGCTTACTGGCGAAATTTGGTGGAGGAATTCCCAACGGGTTGCGTGCCTCTGACGGGTCGCGCCTGTGTAATTTTTACACTGCTGGAGGTGCCCTGACGGGTCGTGCGCCTCTGAAGGGTTGTGCCCTTTTGCAGGAGGCTTTTGGAGGTCTTCCTGGTGTCGGAATCGGGTGCAGGATAGCTCGTTGGAAAGGTCTTTGAGTCTACTTTCCACCCCAACTGGAATTTTTCAATTTGGAGTTCATTTGCCCTGTCAAAAGTCAAATCTCCCAAGACTGGTCAAAAAGTGCCAGATGAGGCCGCCTCAAGGAAGAGTGCTGTTGCAGTCAACTTTTGAATGCCTTCCTCAACCCCAAATTGAGCTCATGATAGCTCATTGGAAAGCTCTTTGTGTCTAGTTATCATTTTAACCATCAATAAAATCATTTGGCCAACCAAGCTAGGAGAAAACTTGATTTTCCCAAGGTCACTTCAGAGGTGCCTTTGATTCTCCTGAGGCAACGGTATTCTTTGACATTTCTCTCAAACCATGACACCTGTGCAAAAAGTGAAGGGGGTTTTTCTTCTTTGGCATGTTGTGGACAAAAACCTCTCTCAGTTTTCCCAAATTCATTTTGTATTGCTCTGAAACACCATTTGAGTGAAATTTATCCTGATGTATGAAACAAGGAATTTTGTCGAAATGGAGCGAAATGAAGCGGATAGGGGGCTTCTAAATTCTTGGGGAAATTTTTGGGAGTGGGGAGGGATGTTGGGCAGCAGGGGAAAGTGGAATCTCAGAGATTGAGTGAGGGGAAAGGGTCCAAAAGGGCAAAACACAGATCCAACCTAGAAAATTGCCAGGTTGTAGCTAGAAACTAGGGTTTGTGGAAAAATGAGAAATTTGGCGGATCTAAGGGATGGGAAGTGTTTGGTAAGGTACTTTAAGGATAGGGGAAGGTGTATGAACATCTGGATACAAGTTTTTCTGATGATTTAACTGTCCAAGAGAAATTGGCTTCAAAACCGTATGAGAGGGAAATGAACTTGCCAAGGCACAACTGAAGCATGAACAAGATGTAAAATGACTCATTAGACACTGACATGATAATGACAACCCTATGAATGATGATAGACTCAGCTGAATAGTGACATAGATTGGCATTTGGGCAACTTTAGAAGGAGTTAAAGCAAACCCTAGACCTAATGCCTAGTGACCAAATTTTGCTTGAAAACTTTTTGAAATGACAAAATTTTACCTTAACACTCTGAAACCACTTTGTAAGAGCATATTTGATCACTGGAGGAAGGCTGGAAAGACTGACACTAACAGTAGCTACATGCCTCTGAACTGTGTTACAATGAGGCTCAAAGGCCTATTTATTGTTGAGAAACAATGGAAAACCCTAAACATCCAAAAACCTAACTCTAGAAGATGAAACACCAAATTGTGGGCCCTATTTGGGTAAATTGGTACCTCATCTTCCTGGGGTCGTAACTTTGGCATACGATCTCTGTTTGACGCGTAAAATATCTTGTTAGAAAGATCTATCCGAGAACTACAACTTTGGGAAGAGCAACATCAGTCCATGGACGCATGTTGCTCCTAGTTTTCCCAAAAAACGTCGTTTAGGGCCTCAAAATGGCTACAGAAGTTTAGGACCCGAAAAACTGTTAAAAAATAGTAAACTGTGCTATAATTAAGGAAACTGAAAAGCTGAAAGAAACAATGGTGGGGGTCCAAGTGGACTTGGCGGGTGGCCACCAATATCCACCTAGATCATAGATGAATGACAAGCCTTCCAAAATACTTGTGTTCAGGTCTTCTAGACTCCTTCTGCAAGTGATCCGAAATATATTTATGCACAAAACCTTTATAAAGAAGTCTCAACTTCTTTTTGCAATATCTTGGAGATTTATACTTTAAAAGAATCCACCAAAATAATATACTTAGAAATTTCGGGTCTCTGAGGTAACACAAAGATTTCAGTTTCCTTTAATAATGATTCCATACCTTGAGGGATACGCCCAGGACTTAGGTATTTTCATCAATGGATTCGACCTTCTATAAGCTATTGGACTGGCCTTTCAGTGCTCCAGAACAGGTCTTATGAGTCTCTGAAAACCCTCCATCTTTTTTTCCTCAGACTTGCGATCTTAACATAGTGACTAGGGCTTCTAGTTGTGCCCCAAATTTGTTCTATTTCTAGGAACTCTGTCATAGGAAACTTTATTTTCTATCTAGTCTTGAAGTCCTTGAGATCATCTTACTGCCCTTATGCAAATGCCCTTAACTCTAATACCATGTTGAGAAATCCATTATGGCAACATTAGGGTTTCTTATTAAGTCGATTTCTCTTCTTCTTGACAATTCCTTGTGATTAGTTATTAGTTCTTCTTCTTCTTTATTGCTTTTTCATCATCAAGATAATTGCCAAAGCTTCAAAGACTACAAGAGAACACAAAATGTAGGCACTCAGCCAGGGCTAAAACCCCTATGAAGGGGTAAACCAGTCAAACTATTCCACTAATAAATAAGATTTAGATGACCAAGACCTTTTGACTCTAAAGATTAACACACCATGATCAGATCGACCACCCATCCAAGAGATCAACTTCATCAAAGTCAACTGCCATCGTTTGCTTCATTAGGACCTATGGAAACCCTAACATCTTCTGAAATTCACTCTTACATACATGAAGAATCCTCCTATTCCTTCGTTGAACTTCATGATTCTTGTTGTCGCTCAGATTGTAGAGGCACGGTACGACAACGACTCAGGTTGGGGGCTGTCACCTTGATCCCCGACTTCTCCATTCTAGCTATCTCCCTACAACAGGTTATGGGGAGTAGTCCCTATGAAAGAAGGAAATGAGAGACAAGTTGGAAACCAACGAGTCAGGGAGACACGATTGAATTGCCTAGCCACTTGGTTGATTTAGCAAGTTTATAGATTAGATTAGATTTAGATGTGAGACGAGTGCCTTATGTAGTCAATCTACTTGCCTTAGATCAATTAAGGACCAAATGACCAAATGAACAACCAATGCTTAAATGATTATCTACCTTATATGCTATGCAAATCTTGGAATCTAGGTGTGATGTAAGAATCTTGATTGCTTTTAATTATATGCCTATTCTAGATGCATCTTCCTCTTAACTATTGTGAAGCTAGTCTCTAGAGTAGGCTGTGAGAAAGAGGCCAAGGGGAAGAAATCAAAGGCTTGATTAATGATACCTCTCCTTAGGTACTTACCACCCGATGCCTTTGGTGCTGCAGAGACTATGGCTCTAACGACTGCAAGGTCACCGTGTTAACCACTAAAGAGGTGTTGTTGGAATTTCTAAATCTAACACGTTAGAAATTTTCCTGCACTATCTGGTTTATTTCGCCTATTTGTTTAACCATATAAATACTGAAATAAACACAATGCAGTCTCAACCATCTATAGATCAACCGCTGAAAGAAATAGACAAACACACAAGGGACACCTTTATTTTTAGACAATCGTCCCCAGAAAAACCCAACTTGGGAAAACTGGTGCAACAATTCTGAGGGTTTTTATTAAGTAGATTTTCTTGAGTACAACTGGGTGCCAAACTGGCTCACTCGACAGAGAAATCTATGTGGCAGTAATACCTCTCTTTAGAAGCATCTATTCTGAAAGTCTTCTCCCCGAAACTCTCTCCATCACCTCTCTGAGGCTCAGCATCAGCCCTCCTCTCCTCTGCGTCAGCCTGAAACCCTCTGTGTCAGCCCTCTGAGGCTCTGCGCAGCCTCTTTGGCCCTCTGCGTCACTCATGTAGGCCCTTTGGCCCTCTGCGCAAACACTGCTGGCCTTTGCATGGCTCCTCCTGGCTCTGCGTCTGCCTCTTTGCCTCTATGCTGGTCCTTCGACACTATCTTTGCCTCTCTGCTATGTCTTCATTGCCCCTCGCTGCAACTTTGATCATTGGTTCGATTTCTCTTAGCAAACCCTACTCTAGAAAATCGAACTGATTGATCACTGTGGTGTATCTCCAATTGACCCTCAAGCCTCCTCTTATACTTTTTCTGTTGAGTCTTCAATGACCGAGATTACATCTCTAATCAACGACTAAGATTAAATTTGGCTTGATCCATGTCATTTAGAACCTTTTAATCTAGTTTTATATTAATACCCACTAATATTTTTATTTTCCTAAGTTTAGACTTAAGAACTCATTAAAAATATTAATTATTTTAATATCTCCTTTACCGGGTAGAATTTCCCCAAACCGTGTCTGGGTCTTGGAGATCTCATGTTCTTTAGCCTCTCCACTATTTTTCATGGCTAGAGCACATTCGATGCTACCCCAATTCAACACTCCCTCTTAGCGAGGAATGTGCTCTAGTAATACTCCACCACTAAGCATCACCCTGACCATCCGACACCGGTACCTGTGTTGATGCTTGGCCTTCCTGCTCAACATCCTCTACTCTGCTGCATCCTGTATTGTTGCCCATGGCTCTGCCACTACCACTGCTACATCTGTACGACAACTCCCTCTGCATCCGTGCTACTGTTGGTCCTTTCTCTCAACACGGCATTTGCACTACGGATCTCTCTCCTCATGCTGCCTATAGCACTACCACTGCTACTGCTGCACTGCAATTCAGTTATTGAGACGATGGTAACTGATCTACCCAACTACTGACATCCTTGTCAGGCTAGAAACCCTCCTGATGCTGAAGCTCTCTCTGCTACTATCCTGTGCTCCCTCTGCTACCTCTGCGCTGCTGCAACAACTCTATGCCTCTCACACTGCTGCAAACAGCTCTGTGCCTTCCTGCACTGCTGCAACCTCCTCTATCCCTCTCGCACTGCTGCAACCCTCTCTGCTTTGTCAGGGACTACTGCACTCTATCACTCCCTGTCGCTCCATCCGCATCCGCTTTTACCGACATCTGCCATCCTGCTACTGTCACTTCGGGGCTCCCGTAGTTGGATATGATCCAAGTGTTTGGGTACCTCAAGGATCCTGCCCCTCATCTCCTGTAGTCCTCCTCACTACAAGTCGATGTCTCCCCACTTCTTCTCTAGAGGTACATGAGCACTCATGGCACATTCGTCATCATCCTCTACCTCCTTCTCTGCCTTTGCTGGCACTGCCTTGGAGTCAGACGCCTCTCCCTTATTCTTCTTCCTAGGACACAGGGTTGCATAATGGCCTAGCTCCCCACAGTTGAAGCACTTTACCTTGGAGAGGTCTGTTTTCTTCCTCTTCCCTCGCTGCCCTCAGATGCCAGAGCCGCATCCTCTTCCTCCTCTTTCTTGACCCAGGCTCCTTTGCCGCTACTTCCCACCTTGGTCAGCCGTCTGATCTCTTCTTGGTGAAGAGTTGCCCATAGTTCTTCCCAATCTGGAAGATTTGCTCTGTCCAAAATGCTTTGGACGAATGTCTCCCACTCCTTGGAGACTGCATTTAGGGCGATGCTCACCATTAACTTTTGATCCGACGTGGTCTCTATGGAAGTCAGTTGGTCTCAAATCTCCTGCAACCTGCTGAGGAAGTGATCTATCTAGTACCCTTTCTGCATATGTTACGACTGCAGCTGATTTTCCAGTAGCATCTTCCTCTGAATGAAAGTGCCCTGATACAATGTTGTCAAGGTGTCCCACATCTCCTTTGCCGTATTTTTCTCGGTAATATGCTGAACTACACGATCCTTGATCCCATCAAGGATTATGCACTTTGTGTAACGACCCATCTTTAAATACATATATTATATGCTCCAAAAAGAAAATGAAAATGATATTAATAAAATAGAATATAGATTAGGTATTAGTATCAATAATTAATTAATCTAAAGTTCTAAAGTTTATATTAAAAACAAACATAAATAAAGTTTATATTAAAAACAAACATAAATAAAATAAAAGTATACATGAATATCATAAAGTCAAAAGAAAACGAATATGATAAAGTACATATAAGTGTTATAAAGTTATAAAGGATAGGTTATATGGTTGTATGGAGACGTGATAGTGTTATAATAACAATAACACATATACAAGGTTTAAACGTTAAAAAAACCTTAATGCTACATATGAATACCATCATATTTAAATTAAACTGAACCTTAAGTATAAGGCAGAAACACCTGTAACGGGAGGATGACTCACGCGCATGGGAAAGCTGTCACCGCGGGAGAAAGCGGGAGTCGCTGGTGTACAGGGCGGCCATCACTAAACCCAGGCTATAAAACCGCAGAATTGAGTTGAGAGTGAGGGTTGAACAACGGAGGTAAAAACCAGGAGGAGGAATTCAGGAAAGGAGGAAGGTCTGCCATTGCAAGAGCTTTAAGCAGTCTGAGGTTCTGGGCACGGGGGACAGTGAGCTTCTGTTGAGAAGCTTACTGGATTGAGCAGCCAGGCTCTACTCAGTCTGGCTGGGTGGAATTGGTCTCCCGAAAATTGGATCGGAATAGCCACAGCATCATCAACGACACCAGTTCAATAGCAGTTCAGGTAAGTACAAATTTAAATTCTTTACGCTTCCTGTATTTCAGTTCTGGTTCTTACATATGGTATCGGAGGGTTTGTTCAAACCCTTCGACCTCATCGACCCTGCGTTGTGGTTTGTGTAAACTTCACTTCAGCGTACCAGCAGAGAGAACCCCATTGTCCCAATTCCTGAATCCCCATTTCTGGACGAGAAGTTGGTTTTGCTGTTGACTCTGAATGAAAACCCTGTCAGATTTATCCAACAACCAAAGGTTAGACCACGTCCTGGGAGCTGCCTCTCGTATTTTGCTCCTTGGATAAAATCTGACTCTCTCTCGCATTTTGCCTCTCTGTATTTGTTTCCAGACGAAATTTGAAAGTTTCAATTGAGCTTTCTGGGTTCTAGTAATACTGGCAGGTTCTTGTTTTCATTAAAGTCAAATTTATTTATATATATTTTTTCAGTATGGTCAGGGTTTCGTCTGTGTAAAATTCGGCAAAATTAAGCAGTATGGGGTTTTGCGTGGCTGCTATATGAAATCACTGTGTTGCGCTGTGTGCGTTTTATGTTTTGGTTGTAGGGTTTGTAATATTGGGTCATATGAGTAAAGTCGTTCTCATTGTAAATTAAACAGAATTTTCTAAACCTGTTATTTATCAGGGCTGGACTGTGAGACCTCGGGTTACCCAATATAATATATCATTTTTATTTTTTTTCGTATGTTTCGCTTTCTTTGGCATAAGTGGGAACTTCGATGGGTATCTATTATAATAGAATTGAGCCCGGCAGCAACCTCAGACGCATTTTAAATCCATGAATTTGATTTGAGGCGGTGATTCTCCGGGATAAGATGTATAACGTGTAACTTATAAATTTTTAGGTATTCTTTTCTTTCCTCTTCCTTGGCCGCTGTTTCAATTATATGCTTTGGCTTTGTGTCGCATTGTGGTACATTTCGAAGGATCCTGCTTGACTGCAGCAGATTCAGATCGTCAATAGCGCAATTACATTGTTGGTTGTGATTGTGTGTCTGAGAAAATATTTTGCATTTGTATGCCTGTAACAACTTCTTAAACAATAGCCGAAATCATTTCATGCTTGTAGCAGCTGATCTGGGGAAGATCGAGAGGGTCTCTAAGTCATTTCCGATGGGTAGATATCCATTCCAGGGTAGAGACACACTTCTGTGCAATATCGACCCACTGTCTCACTAATTTCTGAGCTATGTTGAAGTCTTTGAGAGTTGACCTGTTTGATGATAAAGGAAGTTAGATGCTGGAGCCTTCGAATGATGGTCCTATAGTCTAACTTGGCTAATTGAAGCCTCAGAAATTAATTTCTGGGTTCTTACATAATTCAAATGCTTTTACTATCAAGAAGCATGACCGCTAATCCTCGGACAGTGGTCTCCTCTTGATTCTACGAAACGTTCCATACCCACAGGTGCCCAAATGGAAATATTCATTCCAGCACATGCACATAAACGTCAACACCTATTATGCATATAAAAATCAATTAGTAATAATGTAGTAATGTACTAAAATATGTCAAATTTTCCATAGGATTCAACTTCAAGCCATCTCCTCCACAAAGAGCGTGCCTTAACCAATATGTTGAGTATTTTTTTTTTTTTTTGATTTGATATCTACTCTATACCGAGGACGTATAGGCTTTGGAATTATAACGAATGTGTTGCATTTGGATGTAAGGTTGAAGCATTTTGAGAATCATAATGTTTATAATTGTCTAGGCATCTGTTGTCGGGTTCTTCCTGTATATGCTATCTATCTTTACCAATATGTCAGATAATCAGAATTTAGGACTTTATTTTATATAAACATTTTGGTTATAACTTATGCCTTTATTAGGTCCTTATTAGTTTTTTTTGTTTTGTTGTTATTGCCTGAAGGTTCCTTCACATAGAGAAGTTACAGTATCTTCTTTTGCCGTCATTTCGTATGGATATGGTTAGATAATTTGATTAATTCCCACAGTTGACCAAGGAATAGGTCAATGGGAATAGAGAGCACAATATGTAGTCAGTAGACTATAAGTGTGTCTATAACAATATTAGAAGCTAAAATATTAGCGACAAACGAGAGGTACATTACATCTAGGCTCTTTTACGATTTCGGACATATTGCATCCCTCTTTGTTGCCTCCATTATATGATTCCAACTATTCTTCATTTTTCGATTTTGGTAAATAAATTCATTACCAATTTCCAGGCAAAATGTAGATGGACACATGGGTACTGTATGTGCTTATAGGTGCTTCCCGGCAAGATCTCTCTCTTTACATACACATGTGATTAACTTCTTTAGTCATACTATCATGATTCCTTTATGCAAAAGCCTTTGGCTGGAGGAAGCTTCACATTGGTTGTTAATTAGCTGAGAAGTGTCTCACTCATAGGTCTAAGTTTTTATCACTTTGATTTAGTTAAGAGTAAGATTAGATTCTATTGTCATATGGACTCCTGTATCCTACGATGCCGTCTAAATTGAACTCTTTTGACCCTTTTTGTCATTAATTCTGCATCCATCCTAATTGCTTCTAGTTGTTTCTCAGCCTTGTTATGGTTTATTCCTGGTAGCTTGTTGATTTGAATATGTTTTTTTCATGAATCTGTTTTCAGACTGTACCATGTGTCTCTGCTGGAAGCAAATCCTAACTCTAGTCATGCCATCTGTGTACATTCAACTACCCAAAAGGTCAAACAAGGTACCACTTGGTTATTCAAAATTTCAAATCTTGCAAGAATGAGGTGGATGTATATGCTTGCAATGAAATCTCTCATCAGTGATATGTAAATCTGTCCTCTGAAACTAGGATTTGCTACTAAAAGATTCTCTCAAGTCTGTAAACTAAGTTCTGTATGAATAGAGGAACAATGGAAGGTGTTGTAATAGCAATTTCCCGGTTAGAGATAAAAAAACCTCCATCCTCTGTGAGATTTATCTATCCAACCACATGAACATAGTGTTATCCTGGTTTAACAATATATGCATGCAAGGACTCAGGAGTATATTGTTTTCACTAGTCAATAGGTGATGGCGCACACGTTTAAGATGACAAATTTCTAGGATACTTTATCTTTTGGCATTTTTCCTAGGTATGCACATGCTGATTGGGCCTAGCATGCAACCTTTATGAACCACTTGTATTATAGGTAAAAATAGCATTACATCAGCAAGCCATCAGTTAAATAGACAATATTGCTATTGTCCCCTCTACTATCATAGGGGAAGAGAGCAAGTGTGTCTTCCTTAGCTATGCAACTTCTGTCTGGAAAGCTATCTTATATTATAGTAAAAGAATGATTACATCAGCAAACTGCAAGACCATCAGTTGCCTTGTATAATGCTGCAATTAACTCTCCCTACCAACTTACGTGAGCAGAGCCAATGCATTCACCTTAGCACCAGTCTGGACAGAGTCTACATCTTTTCTATACTTATATATTGTGGATGTTATCTATTCTGCCAGATCAACTTTAAATGCAGTCAACTGTCTAAAACAAGCATTAGACTAGTCATCATTGCAAGTTGTTATACACCCCCTTCCAAAGGAAGGTGAACCCTTCTAACAGGTTCCTTTTTATGTTCCTTGACAGTAATCAAATCTAACTTGATAGTTTCCTTGTTATGTTGTTGATCATTCATAGCCTCCTAGATTTGCCAGTTTCAAGTTGAAAGGAACAACTAAATCTCTCAGATAATATCTATGCAAGTTTTCTGCCAAATACTGTGAAATCTGAACTTATGATAGCACAAAATTTTCTATGAATCCTATTGCAGTCAATTTGCATTTGCACCATTAAAGTGTTATGTGCAATTTATAAAAACTACTTTTCAAGGCATCCTTTAGAGAACAAAATTGTACTAATTATATCCTTTGACGGAGTCCTCCTTAAACAAAACTGGTTCTAAAAATCATAATCACATTTTATCCTAATTTATTTCCTCCGTTTAGACCCAACCTACTTTTTATGATATACCGCTGAACTATATCTCTTCTAGATTTTAATCACATGTCTATGGTAAATTTTTCGGCTAAAGGTCAAACTGATATGGAACCAAAACAACCCTTCATTTTTATAGATTTAATCCATATCCAAGTAATATATTCAGAATATAAATATGTATGACCTTCCTTAAATGTAATAGCTAGATTGAGGTATGACGGGTATGTTACCGACGTACATCGTAACGAGACATTTAAACATTTTTCAATCATGGATGTTATTTGGTAAATAAACTTTAGATGTCTTACCTTAGGAGCTAATAACCATACACTTGCATTATTCATATTAGGATAGAATACCCTGCATTAGGACAAGGAGGTCGCGAGACCACCCTCCTTGACCTCGGTAACAGTAAGATCCGCCTAGCGGATAAAAATAGCAAAACTATACCCGTTTATGAATGTGAAGTTGCAAAAGAAAATTATGTGTTAAATTCGGTTGTCTACCTCAAAATTTTTATAGAATTTTATTATGTGTTCAGGAACCATTACAATGGTAAGGACGTATGAGCGATGACGACGTGATCAAGCAGCATCACCACCATTAATGCTGCCACCATCGCCATCATCATCCCCATCACCATCGTCACCACCAAGACCATTATCAACATCAATCGCCCTAGCGCCAGTGTTGACTGTGATAATGAACTCTTTGGAAGCCTTATTGGAGACATTAAAAGTATCAACTAACGCTAAAACCAAAGAGGAATTTCAGCATGTAGCCACCAGTTCAGCGGAACCAAATAATTTTGAGCCCAGAAGATCGAAAGAAGACATTTCTAGGGAGCTTCAGAAAATTAGACTCCCAGAATTCTCAGGAGGTCGAGCAGGTGAACGCGCTGAAGCGTGGTTAGAAGAAATGAACATATGCTTTAGGTTAAGAGAATATTCTTCTTTGGCAAAAACAAAAATTGCTGTGTTTCAATTAAAGGAAAGTGCCTTGATTTGGTGGGGAAATCTGGAGAAGCAGCTGCACCTTACATCGGATAATGTCCCTTGGGAACTATTTGAGGAAAGGTTCCGCGCAAAGTATTTACCTCCATACTTTCAACAACAGCAAGCCAGAGCCTTTCATACATTAATTCAGGGATATAAAACGGTGGAAGAGTACGAGATAAGGTTTATGGAGCTTGTAAAATACATTCACTACTTAGATTCTGATGAACGTCAAGCTGAACGCTTCATATTTGGGTTAAATTCTCGCATCAGAGCCTTGGTAAGCATGTGGAAACCATCATTGGTAGCTGAGGCAGTCGAATGTGGTCGTTATGCAGAAGAGCACCTTGGAATCAAAAAAGATATGGGGCCAGCAGGGCCTTTTCAATCAGGATTTCCAGGAAAGACTCCCCGAAACTTCTTCAGAGGAGGTAGCTCGAGGCCACCTTACGGTAACAGGTTTACCCCAAGAAATGTGGGGACAAGAGCTCCCATGGCAGTAAACACTATAGCCGCGGAATCATCAAACACCGGTCCATGGACATCTCGAGTGACTGCCAGTAAAGGAAGAAATTCGAGGGGAATCAACATGAGAGGACGAAGCTCGTTCTCTAGAAATTCACGTCCTGATTCAAGGGGATCAGCGCAGCTTAATTGTTGGGGATGTGGGGGACCGCATTTTCAACGTGACTGCCCAGAAGCTTTGTCGAATATATTGCATAGGACTGGAAAGGAACCGATATCAAACAATCGAGGTAATCATAGAATTCATGCAGTAGTCAGCAACGACCAAGCAACACATCAATCCATTGTAGTGAAATCTTCAGGTATTATCAATGGTATAAAACTCAAAATCTTATTTGATACTGGTGCCACAGATAGTTTCATTTCGTCATATGCATTAAACAAATGTGGGTTGGCAGCTCGTAGACAAAATGATTTCCATCAAGTGGAAATGGCCTCAGGAGAACTCCAAACCGTGGGCTTGAGTGTGGATCAATGCAAAATTGACCTAGGGGTCTGTTCGACTAAAATGAAAGTTTATGTCACAGCCTTAGGAACGTATGATCTTATCATAGGTATGGATTGGCTAGAAGCTCACCAAGCTTGGGTAGACTGTTATGGGAAAATAATTCTAGGCATAAATGATGAAGGAGAAGTAATCCAAATTCAAGGAATCAAGAGGGAAGTATCTTTACGCTACATTTCAACAATGCAAATGAATTGTTGTTTAAGGAAAGGTTGTCAAGCTTATGTAATTCAAGAAGTAAGCGAAGGAAAAGGGCCATCCTTAGGACAATATCCGGTGTTAGCCGAATTCCTGGACGTATTTCCAAAAGAACTACCTGGATTACCCCCGATAAGAGAATTGGATCTCTCTATTGAATTAAAACCAGGTACCCAACCGATCTCTAAAACGCCTTATAGAATGACAGCTCCAGAACTTCAGGAATTGCAAATTGAATTAAAGGAACTACTGAATATAGGGCACATTCGGCCTAGTACATCACCATGGGGCGCTCCTGTAATTTTTGTGAAGAAGAAAGATGGATCTTTAAGATTATGCATAGATTATCGAGACTTGAATCGAGCTACAGTAAAGAATCAATACCCTATGCCTCGAATCGACGATCTTTTCGATCAAATGAAAGGAGCTTCTGTCTTTTCAAAAGTTGATCTTCGATCAGGCTATCATCAGCTAAGGATTTCTGAAAATGATATTTCTAAGACTGCATTCCGGACACGTTTTGGACATTATGAATTTACTGTGGTACCATTTGGGTTAACAAATGCGCTAGCGGTATTCATGAATCTTATGAACAATGTTTTCCATGAATATCTTGATCAATTTGTGCAAGTCCTTTTAGATGATATTCTCATCTACTCCAAGAATAAGAAAGAGCATGAAGATCATTTGCGGATAGTATTATCCTGTCTTAGAGAACGCCAGTTGTATGGAAAACTATCCAAGTGTTCATTCTTTCAGGAAAGGATTCATTATTTGGGACACATCATATCGGGTGAAGGGATTTCAGTAGATCTTGAGAAGGTAAAAGCGATCATGGATTGGCCAATACCGAAAAATGCACATGAGATATGAAGCTTTATGGGTTTAGCCGGTTATTACCAAAGATTTGTGGAGGGATTCTCCAAAATCGCAAAGCCAATTACAACCCTTCAACGTAAAGGTGTTAGGTATGAATGGACTGAGGAATGTAATAAAGCATTCTTTGAACTCAAAAAACTACTCACCAGTACACCAATCATAAGAGTCCCTGACATGGACAAAGATTTTATGGTATGTACTGATGCATCCAAACAGGGACTGGGTGCAGTGTTGATGCAGGATAGAGGAGTGATAACATATGCTTCCAGAAAGTTAAAACCTCAAGAAGAACTCTATGCTACTCACGATTTAGAATTAGCCGCTGTAGTGCTAGCTTTAAAGATTTGGAGACACTATTTAGTGGGACAAAGTTTTACACTTAAAAGCGACCATCAAAGCCTACAATATTTGTTCACCCAAAGAGACTTAAATGCCAGGCAAAGGCGATGGAGTGAATTCCTAAGTGAATATGACTTTGGAATATCATACATTAAGGGAAAAGAAAATGTAGTAGCAGATGCTTTAAGCAAGAGACCTCGGATATTTTCTCTCATACCCATTAAAGTAGACTTAAGACAACGAGTACTGGATCATCTTATAAAAGACAGTTGGTATTTAAAGGTGAGAGCAAGTCTTGAGGTTTAAAGGGCAAAAGAATCTAAATTTGAGGGATATGAACTAGAAAACGATGGAATCTTACGATTCCATGGAAGGATGTATATTCCTGATGATAAAGATCTTCGAGATACCATCCTTGGGGAAGCCCACAGAGCAGTGTATTGTGCTCACCCTGGAGTAGGGAAAATGTATGCGGATACCAAGAAACTCTTCTTTTGGGCAGGCATGAAGCGTGATATCACTCAATTTGTTGCAAAATGTTTGGAATGTCAGTAAGTAAAGGCAGATCATTGTCACCCAGCGGGCCTCTTACAACCCCACGACATTCTTATGTCTAAATGGGAGACCATTTCTATGGATTTTATCACTGGACTACCTCTTACTTCTCAAAGACACAATGCCATTTTGGTACTGGTGGATAAATTAACAAAAAGCGCCCATTTCATTCCCGTAAGAGATACTTACGATGTTGCTGACGTAGCTCGAGTATTCATAAACGAAATTATCAGATTTCATGGAGTACCTAAGAAGATTATATTCGATAGAGATTCGCGATTCACTTCTAGATTCTAGAGTTGCATGCAAACAGCCTTAGGTACTCAGCGAAATTTAAGCACTGCTTATCATCCTGAGACTGATGGGCAAACTGAAAGAGTAAATCAAGTACTTGAAGACATGTTGCAAATGTATGTGATGGATTAGCAATCACACTTGGAAAAGTACTTACCCTTGGTCGAGTTCGCATACAACAACAGTTACCACAGTTCGATTGGAACGCCTCCATTTGAAGCTTTATACAATAGAACTTGCAGAACACCGTTAAGTTGGGACAGGTTAGAAGATCGAGTGATAATAGGACCAGAATTAATCCATGAAATGGAAGCGCAGGTAAGACAAATTAGACAGCGATTAAAGGAAGCATAGGATAGACAAAAGAGTTATGCTGATGCTCACAGAATTGATAGGAGGTATGAAGTAGGGGATCAGGTTTTCATTCACATCAAACCAAATAAAAGTACTATTCGATTCGGAAAAGGGACAAAGTTGTCACCTCGATTTATTGGACCATTTAAAGTCGTGGAAAGAGTTGGACCTGTTGCCTATCGTCTTGCCCTGCCACCTCACCTGCATAGAATTCATAATGTATTTTATGTTTCTGTATTAAGGCATTATATAGCTGATCTATCTCATAACCTTCAATGGAAGGAATTGCAGGTATCGGACGAGGGAGTCGTAACGGTCGAACCATTACGTACACTGGAATGTAGGGTTCGACCGCTGAGGAACCGCCTGGTGGACCAAGTTAAGGTCCAATGGGACAAGTATAGTCTTGGATTAGCAACTTGGGAAAATACAGAGGACATGTGTCAAAGATACCCTAATCTATGTCAATTTTGAAGAACTTTTAACTATGTTTAGTATATATTTACTTCACTGCAATCAGAGACTCAGAAACATTTTTGAATGATTATAGATAAACGTGAAATTTTGTGACATAATAGATGTTTAATTTCTGCTGGTACATGGATACTAAAACGATATATGTGGTTCATTTTACTAAATTATAGTTGTCAAGGTAAAGTTAAAGACAGTTAAATGATTTTACTTCTGATAGAAATTAAGATATTATAAATCTGTTTTATTTATGCATTTCAACATGAACAATGGAATAGAAGTCAGGAAGTGAATACATTCTAGATGAAAGTCAAAAGACATGCATGGAATATGGCAAAATATGTTATACTGTAGTGTCATATGTGAATAATACATGAGTTATTTTGAATATGCTGATGCACATTTTACAAATGCATGGGTAAGTGTATGATTGCAGATAATAAACAGTTACCGGGATGACCACGTGATGACAGAACCTTAGAACAATTAAAGCTCAAAGTGATTCTATGATAGGGTATTAACCCTAATTCTACTGGGAGGGGTGGAGGTGTTACCCACCGTTTATCCTTCGAACCCTGGAGTCATGGGAGGAGTGTGCGGATCACGTCCCCTAGACGTGTGATGATGACTGCTGGATGCCTACTGGGAATCAGGTCGGTATAGCCGACGCTGTCGCCTTAGAGTTTATGAATGGTTAGGTCAGTAAAACTGACGTCATGGCATACTCCAGTAGAGGACGGATACGATGGGAGCAGAAGAGATTAGGGAGGATAGGATGATTTTAGAATAGCTTGGGAACCTGAATAGGGAAAGACATGTCCATTAAAACCTTAAACCTAAAACTCTAACTTCGGGACGAAGTTTTTTGAAGGGGGAGTGTATGTAACGACCCATCTTTAAATACATATATTATATGCTCCAAAAAGAAAATGAAAATGATATTAATAAAATAGAATATAGATTAGGTATTAGTATCAATAATTAATTAATCTAAAGTTCTAAAGTTTATATTAAAAACAAACATAAATAAAATAAAAGTATACATGAATATCATAAAGTCAAAAGACAAATGAATATGATAAAGTACATATAAGTGTTATAAAGTTATAAAGGATACGTTATATGGTTGTATGGAGGCGTGATAGTGTTATAATAACAATAACACATATACAAGGTTTAAACGTTAAAAAAACCTTAATGCTACATATGAACACCATCATATTTAAATTAAATTGAACCTTAAGTATAAGGCAGAAACAACTGTAACGAGAGGATGACTCACGTGCATGGGAAAGCTGTCACCGCGGGAGAAAGCGGTGGAGTCGCTGGTGTACAGGGCGGCCACCACTAAACCCAGGGTATAAAACTACAAAACTGAGCTGAGAGTGAGGGTTGAACAACGGAGGTAAAAACCAGGAGGAGGAATTCAGAAAGGAGGAAGGTCTGCCATTGGAAGAGCTTTAAGCAGTCTGAGGTTCTGGGCACGGGGGACAGTGAGATTTTGTTGAGAAGCTTACTGGATTGAGCAGCCAGGCTCTGCTCAGTCTAGCTTGGTGGAATTGGTCTTTCCGAAAATTGGATCGGAATAGCCACAGCATCATCAACGACACCAGTTCAATAGCAGTTCAGGTAAGTACAAATTTAAATTCTTTACGCTTCCTGTATTTCTGTTCTGGTTCTTACACTTTGCCTTGGCCATTGCATCCTCATACTTTTCGTTATCAGTTGGGTCGACTAGGATAGCCATGGTTCTCAAGGCGAAGGCCTTGATGCGATGTCTATCTAGAACAGATAGCATCTTGGCCTTCCATATGACAAAGTCGGATGCCTCATCCAGCCTGTCCTGATCCCTCTGTCCGTTCATGGCCATCTCTGCTCTTCTTTTCGACTCCTCTAAGTCTCTACTTCCCTCCTGGAAGTTCTCTTCTAGAGTCCCTTTGAGTCAAGATTTCCCTCCTAGAAATCCTTCTGCCAACAGTCAAATCATACCTCTCTGATCTCCTTTGCTCCTGCAACACTGATTTGGATTTCTAGCCATCCGCCTAGGTAGCGATTCCCTCTACCTTGGTTCTGTCCCTTTAGGTACTGTTCTGCCTCAACAACAACAACACCCCACTAGCTTCACACTCCACAATCTACCCACAGCTTCCTATACCCCAATAACTGAAGAACTGAGCCTCTAGGCTATGCGCAATCCCGACAGTGGCTGAATCGCTCCACTAGCCAACTGCGTCACTCCTACTTGGCTGAGCAGGATGACGTGGCTCTTTGTGAGCCTCTTCTGCCTCTCACTGCTTCTGCCCTGGCCCCTCCTCTAGTTTGAACTGATGACACAGTGCCTTTGCGTCACCCCTTCTCTGTCGCTTTATGCTTAGAAACATCTTTTGTCACTTGGGACAACTGTTTCTGCTAAAAATTCTTTGATTCAGCTGGTGCCTTCAACTCTCCTGTGATATGCAACGCTCTGATACCATGTTGGAATTTTTAAGTTTACCCCGTTAGAAATTTTCCTGCACTATTTGGTTTATTTTGCCTACTTGTTTAACCATAGAAACGCTGAAACAAACAAAATGCAGTCTCAACCATCTACAGATCAACAACTGAAAGAAATAGACAAACACACAAGGGACACCATTATTTTTGGACGATCGTCCTCGAAAAAACCCAACTTGAAAAAACCGATGCAACAATTCTGAGGGTTTTTATTATTAAGCAGATTTTTTTGAGTACAACTAGGTGCCAAACTGGCTCACCCGACAGAGAAATCTTATCTGGCAGTAATACCTCTCTTCAGAAGCAGATATTCTAAAACTCTGCTCCACGAAACTCTCTCCAGCACCTCTTTGAGGCTCAGAGTCAACCCTTTGAGGGTCTGCGCAGGATCTCTGGTCCTCTGCATCACTTCTGCAGCCTCTGCGTCACTCACGCAGGTTCTCTGGTCCTTTGCGTAGTCACTACTGGCCTCTGCGTGGTTCATCCTGGCTCTGTGTCTGCCTCTCTGTCTCTGTGCTGGTCGTCCGACACTATCTCTGCCTCTCTACTATGCACTCACTGCCCCTTGCTACAACTCTGATCACTAGTTCGATTTCTCTTAGCAAACCTCGCTCTAGAAAATCGAACTGACTGATCACTTTGGTGTATCTCCAACTGACCCTCAAGCCTCTTATACTTTTTTCTATTGAGTCTTCAACGGCTAAGATTAGATTTGGTTTGATCCATGTCATTTAGAACCTTCTAACCCCGTTTTATATTAATACCCATTAATATTTTTATTTTCCTAAGTTTAGACTTAGGAACCCATTAAAAAGATTTTAATATCTCTTTTACCAGGTAGAATTTCCCCAAACCATTTATGGGTCTTGGAGATCTCATGTGCTTTAGCCTCTCCACCAATTTTCATGGCTAGAGCACATCCGATGCTACCCCAAATCAACAGGTGCGAGGCTCCTCAAGCTAGATGAGAAATGTGTTCCTATTTTTCTATCAATCAAGCTTATGCTTGGAGGTAAATTATTAAATGCAAGACTAGTCTTAGAATGATATGCAAGATGGATGAGTGGTCGTAAGGTGAGATTGCTTAATTTGTTAAGTAATTAATGACAGTGATTTTCAATTAAGAACAATAAGGTACTTAAACAATAAATGAATAAAATCTCAACCACAAGAGAAAGTGTTCAGGCTTAACAGTGCTAGAGAAATGCGACAGTAATATAAATAGACAATTGCTCAAAGACAAGATTAATGCTACTTAAGACAATTAACAATCTCCAAGATTATAATCAATAAATCACTAATATGCCACTTAGATACAGGAGAGAAATTTAAATCTCTTATCACAATTATGATCAGAATAACATCCACAAGAGATATCCAATTTAACAATGAGCAATGAATCCACTCAATGATAGTGATGACAATGAGAAATTAAGAGCATTAATCCACAATGTCACTTAGAGCAATTAGCCAATTAAACACTTATCAACTTGATTGGAGCACTTGTATGAATGCAAGAGTGTAAAAGATGCCAATGACTAAAATTAAGCTCAAATCACTTCAACCATGAATGATTATGAATTGTAAATTTTCCTTACCCAATTTTAGAGACTTATATTTGATTTTTTATTGCTGCAACCTTGTATTCAGAGGTTTGCAATTTTATATCAGCATTCAAGAAGTGATGCAAGATGCCAAAGATAAGCTAGAAAATCAATGCATTTAACTTTCAATGATATTCACTTGATTATAGGACTGCATAGACACTATAGATCATATTTATTATGCTCATATCATATCTCAAAATGATGTATATCAGATCTATAATAACTCAGAAAATCGGTGATTCAGTCCTTAATAAACCAACAAGGTGCTTAAATATTAATGCTAACTAAGTTCCAATGATTAGCTAATCAATTTGAGTGATTTTTAAATGATCTTTAGTCAATTTTCACGATTCTTATTTAGTTTATATGACTGCATAAAGGGCTGTAGCAAACTTATCATATCTGGAAATTCCCTAACAATCCCCAAAAAATAACTTATATGCAGTGAATTTAACCACAAGCTTAATGTTAATGCCTTAAGTGACTTGTTAATGAATTTAGGCTTATTTTATGTGTGTTTATGCCCTGAATACATTTGTCATTGCTGTAACAATTATCTCAGACCTGAAACTTTCAGATCAGACCTCTGCAATTTCAAATCAAACCTTGAAAATTATATGACAGCGAACATAAAATAACAATATTGATAGATCAAACCCTTGTAATTTATTTTGATGTCTTGTATGAGTTATTAGCTTAATGTGTGGGTTCTTTAGACTTGTTTTATGATGATTATGCCATTGTTATATCAATATATCAGATCTGATATAAATTATGCAATCAATTAAAATGATAGATGAAGGAAATAGAAGAAAACCCCAAGGCCTAATGGCCTATGCCAAGTTTGAAAATGTGAGAGAAATTACTCTTTAACATGTGCACTCAAAAAATGTTAGCTCAAAAAGCCAAAGATCGAACCTTTATGACTATTGCAATCACAAATTATTAGAGATAAAATGCCAATCCCTTGAAGAAACCTTTGTTTGCAATTAGATCTAGCCCTTGTAGGGCTTATGGCCTTCTTAATGCTTGCAAAATAGGTCCCAAACACTAGCCTTTTTGGTTGGGTAAGGGCAAGAGCCTTAAAAAATAGGTTTCTTCCCCAATTTGAAAATAAGCAACCTTCAAAAATGGGCTCAAAAACCCTAGATGTATAGGGTTTTTATGGGTTGGAAACTTAAAAAAATTACTCCTTTTTCGATCCCTTGAGAGATTTCACCTGTACAAATAAAAAGAAATTTTCCTAAAGAAACCCAATATATACAAAAATAAAATAAAAACCCCAAACCTCAGTTGCTGGAAAAAGTTATTTAGAAAAGTTATCTTACAAAAATAATTTACAAATTATATATATATTTATAATATACAATGCTTGAGATTTATTTCTTTTTTTCTTTTTTTCTATATTTATGATAATGACAATAGCTTGATGTATTTCGAAAATAGATGTTAACCGCAACCTTAGCGAAATAAGAAAACCACATAAAATTCCTGGTGTCCAAACAAGGTCAGCTTGTGCCCATAGTGAGTGAACTTGGAGCCCAAGGGCCAAGGAACCTGCAAATTATATATATTTCTTAAGACAAAATCGTTAGATCATACAATGAATCAGATCACCTAAGATAATCCCAAAGCTTACTAATAGAATGTTCTTATCATCTACAAATGAAATAATAATTCAGATAATATTGAAGCACAATATAGGAAAGCACATACCCAACACATACCACAAATCAATGAGACAAAGACACCATGAACCGTACCCCAAAGTATTTTAT
Source organism: Pinus taeda (assembly GCA_000404065.3). NCBI lineage: Eukaryota > Viridiplantae > Streptophyta > Pinopsida > Pinales > Pinaceae > Pinus > Pinus taeda. The sequence goes on from APFE030621808.1 coordinate 46,532, forward strand.
TATGAAAATCAAACGTTCCCAGCAAGACAATGGCTTCACACCAACGTTTACAAAATTACATCTGACCAGAGACCAAGATCATCATGTCCAAATAGAAGCAAAATGCCTTATATATAGAGAAATTCCTCCAAGTGGAAAATAATGGTTAGTTGGCTTGATCCTTGTCAAAATAATCTCGGTTGTCGAAAATACTTATTTTCGAGGAACTTTCGAATTTATCATTAAAACTATTTTTTATTAGCTTAAAAATAATTATTTTGAACTAATTTCCTCAAAAAATTGACTTTGATTTAACCACCAAGGTCCAAAGGTCCAAATTTCTTGAAATTTCCAATATTCCCCTGGTGGGGGGATCTCCAAAAGTTAACTTCTTTTAGAACCACGAATTTTTCCACTTGGAGAAATTAATTAACACTTGAGAATATTAATTATTTTTTCTCCCAAATATTTTATCTATGGTGTTTAAGTATGAGGGACCATGCACCAAAATATTTTTTACATAAGATTTTACAAATTTTACCCTTAAAGGGGGTTTAGCCGTTCATTATAGACCCTCATAAAACTTACCCAATTTTGCGACACAATATGATTTGGTACACCAAGTGATTTGTAATAAAATAATTTAGCCAATTAGCTTAAATTATTCCCAAATCACTTTTTCAATAGACTCTACTAAAACACTAAGACTCATTTAAGACTTCGACAATAAATTCCACCGTAGCTTTGGGGTGAGGCTGGAGGGAGAATCTTTGCCGATCATCTGTGTTTAAAAACACAGATAATCAGTGAGACAAAAAACCTCCTAGGATGAAATTCATTGTCAAAATCACAGGTTTACGTAGGTTGTTACATAATTAATGGTTGTACTAGCATCATTTACATTACAAATTTGCAGAATGGTTTTACAATGATATGATAGACTACTGGCTAATGATTCTCACTTTGAAAAGTTTCTTTCAAGTCTTTGGATCCTGCTTCCTTAGAATGTTGAAAAAATGAGTGCAACATCTAGCTCCATATGGGGACACATTGCTTCAATGGAGCAAGGTGAGAATCTAGAATCCTGTATCCAAGAAAACAGTTGTCCATCAAGCTCCATATGGGGACACATTGCTTCAATGGAGCAAGGTGAGAATCTAGAATCCTGTATCCAAGAAAACAGTGGTCCATCAAATAGATATCCATTCAAAATCGAAATCATCATGCGTAAATATAATATCTTTTGGAATATGAAAAATCTAATCTAACAAACTGAAATATAAAGACAAAACATAAGTGCATAAAATAAAACTAGCTAATGACATAAATGAAAGAGAGTAGGGTTAGAGATACTATACAAAGATGCCCCATGGCATCAGATGTCTTCAACATAGTGCATATTGAGCATCTGCCGACACTTTGGCAAGTCCGAGGGCTGCTTCTCTAATGTGCCATGCCTGATCGTGCATATTGTAGGACTTTGACTTATTCGAATATCACGCTGCTCCCGACCATTAGATGCATGAAGCCTCTTCCTTTTTCTCTTTTGTTTTCTCCTTTTGCTTCTAACAAGATGTGATGTTGATGATGATGTGTCCGACATATAATTTTCTAATCGATTTGGCAAACGCTCATCCAAAAAATTTGGAATGTCCAAGACTTTTGTGACTTGCTCTTCTTTATTTTCGTGAACCTATTCTGTTAAAGCCAATGGATCGATCTTGCAAGTATCAATCTGATTTCCTTCAGTTTCCTTCTTGCTTGGATCATCTGCATTTAACCATTTCTCAATGGAATCAATGACTTCTTCATAATAAGATGAAGGTTTCTTAAATGAATTGGGACGCTTGTGCTGTAGACCCTCTGGTTTGAGCTGGAGCTCTTGGACCTGTGATTTTTCCATTAGTTGCAGCTTATTCTGAGGAGTGATCTTTTCAATTCTCATGGCATCCATTTGATTAAAGTGTTCAACCTTCATAGCATTGATTTCCTTGGCATTGTTTTCTTCCATGGCCAACAACTTATTCTGAAGATACATCTGACTAGCTTCCATATCATTTGTCACTTTGACATGATTTTCATCCATAGTGATCAAATGGTCTTTTGCATGGTGGTCATCTGATTAGAATGTTCATCCTTCATAACATTGATTTCCTTGGCATTATTCTCCTCCATTGCTTGTAACCTGTTTTCGAGGGCACTCATGTCCTTAGCATGATAGGTAACTAATTTTGCTTGATTAAGTTCCCTTCTCTTCAGTTCCTCAACATGTTTTTCCTCTATAGCTAATAACCTTCTCTGAAAACCAATTTCCATGTCCTTTGTTACTCTATTATGATTCTCTTGAGTAGAGATTATCTCTTTCGTATGATTTGCCTTTATGGAGCTTAGCTCTTTAACATGCTTTTCTTCAATAGCCATCCACTTGACGTGCATGGATCTCATTTCCCTAGAGTGATTCTCTTGATTGAGTTTCATGGTTTTCATCAACTGAGCTTGACTGAATTGCATGTCTCTAAGCGTTTGGGTTAATTACCTGATAAGATACCCTTGATCATCTGTTCCTACCTTTCCACTATCGAGAATTCTTCTCACAGTGGCACAAGTGGATTCCTCATGGAAATGGTCACAAGGTCTACAATATGGCACATTTTGACGTGGCATATTCTCTTGAAAGCTTTCCATATTAGTTATGCAATTCTCCATATCAGTGAATTGACTTCTATGCTTAGCTCGCATACTTTTTAATGATATCCATTAATTCCTTGCCCTGATTAACTTTCTCTCTATGTAAAGTCATGAGGATGACCTTGAATTTTAGTAAAACGATAGGGGTCTGATAAGTCATTCATGATGACCTGCGTTAGGGGGAAAATGAGCTAATGGATGTCAGGGAGAGAGATCCTAGTTCAAGAAAAAAAAAGAGATCCACAAGAAGCAAGCTTCTTGCAGAAATTCTTGCAAGAAATGAAAGAAGTGGAGTCGCCACTTGAACATGAATCTAAATCCAAAACCCAAAGCAAAAACCGAAAAGTTAGTCAGAGAGAAGCAAATGGATATCAGGGAGGGCTTCCTGTCTGAGAAGAATGAATGCTTAGTAGAATGTAATTTGTTCAATTGAGCTTTGAGAGTGGGGTTAAGCAAACTACCAAGATTTCTTCTAGTATAAGAATTTGTGAATGGATGAATAAGTGGAGTCGCCACCCAAACAAGAAACTAAATGCCTAGGTGCTAAAGGTGCAAATAGAAGAGATGGAAGGATTAGTGAGAGCACAATAGATAAGGTGATGAAACGATGAAGAAATGTCAATGACGCCAGAATATGTGCCGATTGAAGGACTAACGAAGAATGATTAGAAGATTAGGAAGAATGTCGTTGAAGCGTTGAGAACACAATAAACTGGTCCCCGACAACGACGCTAAAAAATGTTGTCACTTAGACTATATAGGCATGTCCTTTGTTACTCTATTATGATTCTCTTGAGTAGAGATTATCTCTTTCGTATGATTTGCCTTTATGGAGCTTAGCTCTTTAACATGCTTTTCTTCAATAGCCATCCACTTGACGTGCATGGATCTCATTTCCCTAGAGTGATTCTCTTGATTGAGTTTCATGGTTTTCATCAACTGAGCTTGACTGAATTGCATGTCTCTAAGCATTTGGGTTAATTACCTGATAAGATACCCTTGATCATCTGTTCCTACCTTTCCACTATCGAGAATTCTTCTCACAGTGGCACAAGTGGATTCCTCATGGAAATGGTCACAAGGTCTACAATATGGCACATTTTGACGTGGCATATTCTCTTGAAAGCTTTCCATATTAGTTATGCAATTCTCCATATCAGTGAATTGACTTCTATGCTTAGCTCGCATACTTTTAATGATATCCGTTAATTCCTTGCCCTGATTAACTTTCTCTCTGTGTAAAGTCATGAGGATGACCTTGAATTTTAGTAAAACGATAGGGGTCTGATAAGTCATTCATGATGACCTGCTTTAGGGGGAAAATGAGCTAATGGATGTCAGGGAGAGAGATCCTAGTTCAAGAAAAAAAAAGAGATCCACAAGAAGCAAGCTTCTTGCAGAAATTCTTGCAAGAAATGAAAGAAGTGGAGTCGCCACTTGAACATGAATCTAAATCCAAAACCCAAAGCAAAAACCGAAAAGTTAGTCAGAGAGAAGCAAATGGATATCAGGGAGGGCTTCCTGTCTGAGAAGAATGAATGCTTAGTAGAATGTAATTTGTTCAATTGAGCTTTGAGAGTGGGGTTAAGCAAACTACCAAGATTTCTTCTAGTATAAGAATTTGTGAATGGATGAATAAGTGGAGTCGCCACCCAAACAAGAAACTAAATGCCTAGGTGCTAAAGGTGCAAATAGAAGAGATGAAAGGATTAGTGAGAGCACAATAGATAAGGTGATGAAACGATGAAGAAATGTCAATGACGCCAGAATATGTGCCGATTGAAGGACTAATGAAGAATGATTAGAAGATTAGGAAGAATGTCGTTGAAGCGTTGAGAACACAATAAACTGGTCCCCGACAACGACGCTGAAAAATGTTGTCACTTAGACTATATAGGCACGGTGCGACAATGATTCAGGTCGGATGTTGTCACCCTGATCCCCAACCTCTCCGTTCTAGTTGTCTCCCAACAACAGGCTATGGGGTGTAGTCCCTATGAAAGAAGTAAATGAGAGACAAGTTGGCAACCAACGAGTCCAGGAGACACAATTGAATGGCCTAACCACTTGGTTGATTTAACAAGTTTATAGATTAGATTAGATTTAGATGTGAGACCAATGCCTTATGGAGTCAAGTTGGAGGTTAATTTTAGAAATGCCAATTAACAATAAAATGTGCCTAAGTGAGATGCATGTAAGTTACTTGCTCTCCAACTTTGAAATCTTGATGGCAATGCTTCCATAAATAAGGAAATACCCAAAGTAAAATTGCAACAATGACTTCAAAGTAAAAAAATGGTAGGTTAATGTGAGCAAGTGAATTAAAATGATGCAAGTAAGTTGCTTGAAAAATAAATTGTTTAAAGTAGATAATGACAATATAATGCTCCAAGGAAATATCAACAATACTTAAAGTAACAATGTAGCAAAAGTTGAAAAAAATGAAGCATGTACTCAATTAGTCATGAAACAATTTAACAAGCTTAATGGAAATGAATTAATAAGCTAAATCAAAGCTTGCCAAGAATGTAAAGTGCTTGCATGCAAAGAAAGATTTACTCAAAGTAAAGCATTAACTTGTAGCTCAAAGCAACAATGAAATGAAGGATGCAAAGCTCAAGTAAAAATGTAGCAAAATTAATTTAGTAAATGAAGTGGAGTTTTGAGGTTGTGTTAATTCCCAAAATTTACCATTTGTGAATGAGTATTAGCAAATGGGAAGTGCATGCAAGAGAAATTAAATTGTGAAAGTTAAGAATGCAAACCAATGCACCCACAAGAGTCGTTCTAAATCAGGAGGTGGGATACGATGAGATGAAACCCAAACTCCCTCAAGCCGAAGAATATTATTTTATTAGAGGTATTACAATGAGGAGAAGGCCTTAAAAGACTAACCAAAACATGAAGGAGAAACTTTTACAAAATCCGAACTATAGGAGCTAGATTCTCCTTCTTGTACAATGTGAAAATTTGGCAACCAAAGTGTTGATTTGGGGTAGAATCGGATGTGCTCTAGCCATGAAAATTGGTGGAGAGACTAAAGAGCATGAGATCTCCAAGAACCAGAAATAGTTTTGGAAATTTCCATCTGGATGAAAAATTATTAAAATAATTAATATTTTTAATGAGGTCCTAAGTCTAAACTTAGGAAAATAAAAATATTAATGGGTATTAATAAAGATAAGGATGAGAAGCTTCTAAGAGACGAAGATCAAGTCTATTTTAATCTTAGCCGTTGATTCATCAACATGAAAAGTATAAGATAAGGCTTGAGGGTCAGTTGGAAATATACTAAGGGAGACCAGTCAGTTCGATTTTTGGAGTGGGGTTTGTTGAGAAATTCAAACTAGAGGTCTGGATTGCAGCAAGAGGTAGCGAGTATGGAACAGAGAGGCAGGAATAGTACCATAAGATCAGCGCAGAGATTAGAGTGGCAGACGCAGAGGCAGCAGGACTGCACAATCACGGGAGGTACTGCGTGAGTGACGCAGAGAGGCCTAGTGCTGACGCAGAGACGAAGGAGTTGACGCAATGGGTCAAGGAGCTGCGCAGAGGCCAGCAAGTTTGACGCTGAGTCTGGGGGAGGTGCTGGAGAATTTATCTTTGTTGGGTAAGCCAGTTTGGCACCCAGTTGTACTCAAGAATAACTAATTAATAAAATCCTCCTCTGCTGCACCGGTTTTCCTGCATTGGGTTTTTCTGGGGACATTTGTCTAAAAATAACTGTGTTGATGTGTTTGGTTTTTTTGCATGTGTTTGTTTCTGTTCTATGGTGTGTTATCTGCAGTAGAGTTTATTTTAATACTTACTGAAGCGATTTCGTAAATAACTTATCGATGAATAAGTAGGAAAAATAAATCAGTTGCTGCAGTAATAGAATTTTCACATGGTATCAGAGGAAAGAATTAGAGACATGAAGGGAAAATCAATTATGGGTTGAGATCATGATGCAGAGGCATCAACATCAAGATACTCATGCAGATTTTTACAAAATTGCACAAGGGATAGAAGTCTTGATTTCTCTATGTTGGCTTCCAGATTGGAAGAAGTTGCTTGTGTAACAAGCTCAACATCATCTGAGGTATGGTATATAGACAATGGAGCCTCCTGGCATATGACAGGAATCTGGGAATGTTTCTCTTAGTATCAGGAGAAAAGGATGAATTTTCAGATCACCATGGGGAATAAGGCAAAGTGTACGAGCATTATTTATGAGGAAATATCCATCGATACCCATGGGAAGGAGAATTATCATTTTCCCTTGTATGAAAAGGAGCAATAAGAGATGATTGATTCTCCTTTTTGGGAAGACCTTGTCTTTGATACCGACAATGATAGGATTGATAAGGACCTTGCTCATACCTACCTTCCTTATGATTCTGGGAGTATATTCAAATCACTTGAGCCTCTAGAGTTGGATTTTCAGGAAAAGGGTCCCATTGAGACTTCACCTTCCCCTTTGCCCTTTTCTGTTGTTCATCATCTTGAGTCGTCATCAAGTGATTCCATCACCCCTTGTCATATGACCTCAAGTGATCATGAGCCCTTACCCCCTTCCAAGTATAGTGTTAAGGAAGAGCCCATCATTGATTATACTTTACCTCCTTGGACACACACTCAGGGTCTTGATCACTCAATGACCTCCCCTCTCCAATGTGGCCATCACCTTGAGCAACCTATTTATTGCACCCCTTCTTTCCCTCTTCCTTCGTTCCCCTCTCATCACGACCTTGTGGCATCTACAAAGCGTGATATTATAAACAATGGTTGTGATAGGGAGTTGTTGTGAGTGATCTTTCATTCCACCATTGTGTACTTAGAGGGAAAGCCCTGCACTTCTAGATTGACTTATTCTCCTTCTCCTAGAGCTTCCTTTTACCTCGAATGGAGATCATATTTTCCCACCTCCCACCTGCTTCATCCTCCATACAAATGTATCTGCATTCGCTTCCAGATTTTCCACATCACCTTTGACCTTCACCAAAATCTGCCATGTCAAAATTTGACTTATTTTGACTTTGGAAAAATTTCTAAATTTTTCCAATTATTCATTTTTTTGAATTTTTTCCTCATTTTTGCCATTGACATTAGAAAAATCGGCTTTTGATGGACTAAAAGTCATTTTTTGACCATCAAAGTGGGTCCTAGCATAACATTGTGTCTCTGAGAATGAATTTCGAGTAGTCACACACCCCAGGCATTTCCTAAGCCCACTTATTTACATCATTACGTTGGAATTAATTAAAAAATACCATTTTGCAGGAAAATTTTAATTATTAAAAAATCCTACTTATACCTAGTCAAATTCCAGGAAATTTCAGAGATGACCTAACATGGTAATATACATTGACCTTAGACACAAAGATAGACTTAAGACATAATCTTCAAGCCAGCACCCCGACTTTGGGGTAATGCACTGAGTGAAAAAACCTAGACAATTATTCGCCGTTGAAAAGCAGGAATAATTAACCAAGTAAAAAAAACACTCCAAGGTGTTCTCGCTCGTTGATCGAGTCCAATGTTTTAAAACTCCGACTCCGGTTCGGAAACGGCCGAGGGTCGGCTCCGACTCCGACTCGGTATCAACTTGGTCGGTTTGATTTCAATGACTCGGTCTTTGTAAAAAATACATTAAATATTTGTTTTTTTTACAAAAAAACATAATTTTAAAGATTATCATTCATGTTTCCAAACACAAAGCTTTAGAATATAGAGAGAAGGCAACATATGATCAAAGTAGGCTCGTGAATATATCTATTATATCAAAATGGCACCGAGTGCACTGTCCAATACATACATGAATGAATCATGATATAGAGATCAAAACAAAAACACATAACCAAGGAGGATAGCAATGGCTTCTACAACAAAAGTAAACTGTGAAACATCACTAGTCACCAGTACTACTGGCTACTGCTAGAGGAGCCAACATCATCTAGCTCAGACTCTGAATCAGAGTCAGACATGGAAACCCATGGCTCCTCCTCATCATCATGTCCAACTGTAATTGTAGAAGTGGTAGCACTAGCACGCTGTGCAATAGCTGCACGCTGAGATAGATGAGATATGCACTTCCGTCATGGCTGAGCAGAGGAAGTGCTTGCAACTGGAGGACTTGGGGTTGGGCTTGAGGCTAACACAAGTGGATCTGCATTCAACTGAACATTTTGTTCAAGTGATGCCTTCGTCAATGTTGACAGTGCTGGACCCGCCAACATATCAGGGGATCTCCCCGGTAAGAAGTCCCAACTAGACCTCAGACCATTTGGTATAAGAGTCCCAACAGTGGGTCAAATGGTATCACCTTTACCGTGGTTAGTGTAGAGGCAAGTAAGATGTCCCTGTTGGTAGCAATGGTGTGACATATGCAGCAAGTCAAGGAAGGTGCATGAATGGTTTTAACAGAGAGGGTGAGGTGAGTGTGCCCCTTGGAAACTTGTGAAAGCACGGGGTTAAGAACAGAATACACGAGCAAAGATGCATAAAAAATTGGAAGACAAGTAAGCTAGCAATCTAAAGTGATGGTTAAACCAACAACACATTTCAGTAAGATTCATACATACATATACAGAAAGAGTCTATACACACATGCATAAGCAAACGTATACATATATCATTTAGAGTAAATAAGATGAAATACAATACGACATATTCATGAAACGTGCTGGCTCTGTCATATTAAGAAGTGAAAGTTCCAGTGATACAATACAACCATGACCAACCACTAGTTCCGACAACGGAATGTTACAATCACTACTGCCTGCTCCTCCAAAGAGATATTGTTAAAATTGGCAACTAGGGCCAAACTCCATGTGGGTCATCTTATTAATGACAACTGATATTTTTCTTGGATCCCTCCCATCGAGAGGTGTAGGATTGATCTAAAGATCATCCGATTCTGACAAGTATTCATGGAGATATGAATTTATTTGTGTTATGGGACAATTCGTCAAGGTCGGCCGGCAACCAAGTTGCCCCCACTTGTGCTCAACGTTTTAGAATAAATAGAGGTGCCTTGAAGGTCATTTGCACACGCACTTCTTGTGATCTGTTCCTCTCCACTTGTCTTGGGTTTTGGTGGGAGGAGAGATCTTAAGAAGACAATGTTACCCTAATGGAGAAGATGCCCTAAAACGCAGTAATGATGATGCCCTAAAACGCAATCATGAAGATGATGCCCTAAAACGCAGTCATGGAGAGGATGCCCTAGCTCAACTATGTCATGGAGAAGGCATGCCCTAGATCTGAACGCTGCCATGAGAAGGAAGAGTCTTGGATGTGCCCTAGCCATAGTCAAGAGGGGCAGTAAAATTGTAAGCCCTCAACGCAACCAAGAAAAGGGTCTTCTGTCTAACGGAGTTTCAACGCTATCCAAGGGGCCCTAGCTGCAGAAATTAGGAGGACGTTTGCAGCTCTATGGATGTTGTTAAGAGGGATATTCCATGCCATAATCCACTATGTTAAAAGAATCAAGGACGTAGTCAAAGGAGGTCTTCAATTGTAAAAGACTTTGCTGTCATGAGGAAGCCCTATTGCCTAAACTGCTGATCTGAATCAAGGCAACCCTAAACACTGTCTTTAAAAGATGTTCTAGCCGCAGCAGGAGGAGAGTCCTAGCAACCATTAATGTAGAGGTATAGTTGTTGTGAAAGGAAGGTTTGATCGCAGTCATAGGAGGCCTATTTCAGTAGTCAAAAGAACCTCAACCACAACAAGAAAGACACTGATCAGTGTGTACATTTGAGAGCTGTTTCAGGGGGTCAAATTAAAGGGCTGAACTGCTTGCTGGTAGGAGGTTTGAGTGAGCTCTTGATAGAAGGATATCAGCCACTCTATAGGCTGTCATAATCATGTTCTAAGGACTGTTGTATGCCACTTGAATGCTACTGTAATAAGAAGTGAGCATAGACATAGTTCAGTCATTGTTTAGGGCTTGGAAGCTACTCTAAATTGTAAAGGAAATGATATTTCCTTGGAGATCAATTGCAGTCAAATCTGGGCAGATTTTAAGGACTATTAGGAGACTGCACCTTGGACCTGTTAAAGGAGTCTAGCTGCTCTGCTAGGCTGTAAGCCATAGTAAGCAGCTAAGACTGGTGAATGTGATGGCATGATGGGTGCACCATTGGGTGCAACTCAGTGATGGGAGCAACACTGTGATGAGAGCAGCTCACTGATTGAGCGCAACACGGTGACAAGTGTAGCATGATGATAAGGTGCAGCAGTATGATGTGTGCAGCATGGTGCAGCATGGTGAGGTGCAACATGATGACGAGATGCAACACAATGATATGTGAAGGAGTCACCTTGGAGAATCAATTGAAGTAGCATGTCTTCAATTGATCTCATTGAGGTTTGTCCCTGGCTAGCATCACATCTTGTGTCCTCTTGTCTTGGCTTGTCTTCTGCGATTTATGTTTATGTTTTATCTGCAGTTTACTTTAATGCTAATGTGATTGCTTGGAAAAGATATTGAGCTAACTGTGAAAATTGAAATAAATTGCTCTAAGCATAGAACATACTTAAAACTAACATGGTATCAGAGCTGAGGTGAAGACAATGCCCAAGCTAGAGTGAAAGAGCAATCACCGAAGACAGTTAGGAAAGGACAAAAGGATCAATGGGTTCCTCATCCCTCTTCAAATTCACCGAGGGTGAAATCGAAGCAGAGAATATTATCAGAATGGTGCAGCAAAATATGGCCTACCTAAAGGTCACTTCATTGGGAAGATCGGATCTCAGGGTGGAAGGAAAGGCAGATAACTAGTTCAACCATTATGCGAAGGAGTGTTCGAATGGTAGGGACATGTCACTTGATGATGATAACAATCATTCCAGGGACATCTTCAATGGTTAGAGGAATGACAAGTAATGCAGGTCATCAAGGAAACGACCGACTCTTCAGAGAAAGCAAGGAACCCCAGGTATGAAGAATCAAATGTTGTTTCTGATAAGATAAAGAAGCGCTATCTTGTATTGGCCCTCTCCTTCAGATTCTTTGGGAATCTAGCTTATCGATTATAGTGCTTCAAGGCACTTCATCAACTAGAAGGGTGCTCTCTCTAATTTGGTAGAGATGGAAACAATTGTGGGATTATACTTGGGGTTGATGCCACCTATCCCGAAAAGGGTGTAGGAAATGTTACCCCTCAATTGAATAAGGGTAACCTGATTCATTTATAGAATCTCTTTTATGTACCTGATCGCAAGAAGAACCTGGTGTCCATTTCGACAATGGAAGTCAAAGGCTATAGGGTGGCATTCATCGATGGAAAGGTACGTGTTTGAAAATGAAAATTTCAAAGATACTTTTTCTCATGGGTTCAGGGTTGGCAATTTGTATCAAGTTGTAGGATGGTCCATTGGGGATCATGTCAATTGACATATCTCATCTATAGCACCGGAGGTCTACTTATTATGGGGCCCTACCCGATGTGAGTCAACTGGTGATAGGGATGCCTGAATTCAAGAAGAGCATGAAGGTACATGTCTGAGATGTACTGAATGAAAATCTTACAAGGGGATCATTCCCCTCATGTAGCAGGTCCACAGATTTGGAACAACCCGAGGGGTTTGAGATTCATGATCAAGAATCTCATGTATGTAGTTGGAAGAAAGCCCTCTATGGCTTGAAGCAAAACACACCAGGCCTCATATGAGAGGATTGATAGCTGTCTGATGAAGCTGAGATTCACTAAAAGTGAAGCCGATCCAAACCATTGTTTGAAGGTTGTGGATGATAGACCTCTCATACCGGCCCTCCTGAGAAACGACCTATTTTTGACAGATATAGACCCTCTCACTTGAAGAAGTAAGAGGGAGTTGGATTCCAGATATGGAATGGTAAACTGCAAGCCTGTGACTACCTCGAGGATCTTAACTTTCAGAAGTTATATGGTGGTGATGCTGGACCAGATTTGGGAAATGCCTTTGAGTTTCATAACTCATCTGCATTGATGTTCTTGGTGAAATTTTGTCCATATATATGCTTTGTAGTTAGCATGGTGAACTCATATTTGGTTGAGCTTCACTAGATTGGTGCCAAGAATCTTTTGAGATATCTTCAGGGCACAATCTCTCATGGATTGAGATACACTATCGAAATATGAAGCTGCATGATTATTCGAATGCTGACTGGGCAGGCAGTGTGGAGGACTGCTAGAGCACTTCTCAATGTTGGTTCTCTCTGGATTCTACTTCGATATCATGAATGAGCAGGAAGCAAAAGTTGGTTGCTATAAGCACCGTTGAGAACGAATACATAGCTACAAATATGATCTCGTGTGAAGCTGCCTGGTTGTCAAAGCTCATCAGTGAGCTGTTTGTACACATGATTAATACCATTGTGATTCTTTGTGACAACCAGGGGGGGATTCGATTATTGAGGAATCCCGTATTCAATGATTGCTCCAACAAATAGGCATTAGATACTACCTTATCTGGGATATGGTAAGTCGATGAGCGAGGAGGCTCCATCGCATTGAGACTAATGTACAGGTCGCATACACTTTGTCAAAGCCCTGGGGAAAGGTCAAATCTGTGATTTTCTCGACCGACTTGGAGTCGTTGAGAGACCTTCGTATAAGGGTCCTACATGTTGTATGCACTGAGCTCTGGAAGCTCTGGGGGGCTTGGGGTACTTACTGGAGCGACATACGACCATAGGGCGACTCACCCTCCCCTGGTGGTGCGCTATGTACAGGGTGACAAGTTCAACCTTTCCCTGTGATACCTCGTGGCGACTATGGAATAGGATGATTAGTTCTCCTGTGGGTCGGGATGATTAGTTCTCCCGTGGCAACTATGGAACAGGATGATTAGTTCTCCTGTGGGCCGAGATGATTAGTTCTCTCGTGACAACTGTGGGCCAAGATGATTAGTTCTCCTGTGGCGACTGTTGGACAGGATGATTCGTTTTCCTGTGGACAGGATGATTAGTTCTCCTGTCGAGGCATCCTACCCATGCAGTCTGGGATTCGTGGGAAGTACCTCTCATCTGATCAATGAGCAGGAAAATGGGGTTAGGTACTATTAGTAGTACTATCGATGGACGCATCGTTGTATCTACCATACACCCTTTCCTAGGATGACCTTCATTGATCTGGGATCAATGAAACTGATCTGGGATTAGTATGAGTGGTTTGAGACACTCTCTTGTGATATTGATCTGGGATCAATAAAATTGACTTCGGGTTAGTAAGAGTGATATGACACTCTTTTCAGATGAAACTAACTTCGGGTCAGTAGAGAATGGTATGAGACATTCTCAATCAATTCTTCTTCTTCATGGTTCAGCACAGCAGAGCAGAATTGAGCATATCTCAGCAGACCAGACCAGAGCAGAGCTTTGCAGACCAGAGCTCAGCAAACCAGAGCAAAGCAGAGCCTATCAGAGCAGAGCAGAGCAGTGCATGGCACTAATAGCAAAGATAGTACAGTCGGACATATGGATCAGCGGATGGAGTTCTCCCTAGTTGAGAGGGAGTGTTAAAATTGGCAACTAGGGCCAAACTCCATGTGGGTCATCTTATTAATGACAACTGATATTTTTCTTGGATCCCTCCCATCGAGAGGTGTAGGATTGATCTAAAGATCATCCGATTCTGACAATTATTCATGGAGATATGAATTTATTTGTGTTATGGGACAATTCGTCAAAGTCGGCCAGCAACCAAATTGCCCCCACTTGTGCTCCATGTTTTAGAATAAATAAAGGTGCCTTGAAGGTCATTTGCACACACACTTCTTGTGATCTCTTCCTCTCCACTTGTCTTGGGTTTTGGTGGTGTTAGCGTTCGAGATTTCACCTAGGCTGAGATAGACAAACCTCAAAGCTACATCAAACCATTTCACCTCGTAGCTAGCCCTACGAGGTATGAGAAGGCTCTCTCGGGTCAAAACTCGGTGAATTTTGTCAATAGGATGAGTTGACCAATTAGGAACAAGGATTTTAGGCTAATAAACTGATAAGGGGGATTGATTTAAAGTTTTTGGGTTTTGGGGTGGCAATTGGAGGGAGTGCAATTCAGGGTGCGGGGATTGAGCTCAGTTTTTGCAGGTGGGTCTTTGGGGCAAGGTAGGAGTTTATGCTGATGCCTTTAGCTGAAAGAGATGATCAAAGAGGAAAGGAGAGAAGCTAAAGAGGGCGAACAATGAATTCGAATCCTCTCTAGACGGTGGAAAACATAAACTTTAAACAAAATTGAAAGCTGAGCATGGCATGCATGAATTCAAACTTTATCACTTCTTTTGTTTAAACAGCAGCAAGAGATTAAGGAATGAAACACATAAACACACTTACAATAACAGTAGGAAGCACACCATCAACATAATAATCCACAAGAATCCACAATGAAGTCTGCAAAACCCTGGCCTTCCTTTCCTCAAATTGCAGAAAAATACAAGTCAATAATACAATAGCACTTCTCCCTCTAGAGTCCAACCATGAAAATGAGAAAGAGAAGGCATAATATAGAAGGTAAAACCTCTTCCCCCACCTCTAGGGGTCGAGCTCAGCTTCCTAGGAGCTGTTACAACTAATTCTAAATCAGTCACTAGATAATAGGCCAGCACAACAACTTGCCTCTAAAAGTTAGGGAGCCTATCCATGCATTAAATATTAACTATTTACATCAAAGAAGATTCTAGAAGAGGTAAAGAAGAGTAAAAGTATCTAATGCCATGAAATTTACACAAGAATCCATCAATTACATGCCTAAATAATCAACCCAAGTGAAACTGTGCTTAGCTGGCTGAACTGGTCAAAAACTGGCAAATTTTGCTTGACTAGTCGCACCTCTGGCTTGACTAGTCGCACCTTTTGGCAGCGCTATTTGAGGGCCTTCCCATAGTCCAAATCAGGTGCAGGATAACTCGTTGGAAAGGTCTGGAAGTCTACTTTCCAACCCAACTGGAATTTCTGAATTTGGAGTTGATTTGACCCCTCAAAAATCAAATCTCCCAAGACTGCTTTCTGCAGCTCGAAAAAGGGGCAGAAAGTCAAAATTTGGCTGTATTTTGAGTTTTTGGCTGCCCAAATCTTCACAAAATTTGAAACCCTTCCATAGGCAAGTGTACTTTTATAAGACAAATCCAACCATGTAGAGTTTTCCCCGTTCCGAGCTGTATCGACGACTCGTCTCGTATGGGGTGAGACGAGTCGAGTGGCCAAAACCTGTAAAATTCCAAAAAATGCCAAAAATGCCTCAAAATCCTCAAAATCTCTTGGGTTTGCTGCTTGGAGGAAGATAATGAGTACCATGGTGAGTGAGAGAGGCCTCGGCCAAGATACTAAGCGGGTTCGTCTTCTTCCTTCCTTTGGGAGCCTTGGTCAACCTCTTTTGAAGAATTTTCATCTTCGCCTTGCAAACATGCATTCTTGCCCAATAATGATTTTTCATGTTTCTTAGCAACTTGTTGTTCTGATTGGCCTAAGCCAACAACCCCTCTAAGTGTGTGTTGACTCGGATAAGCATGGACTCTCTCTCTTTGGGCAGCAAGTCACCGGGCCTCCTACGGTTGATGACTCGGTCACTTCGAATTCTACATAGCTCGTCCAATTCCTTCTCATCCTCCAGCTGTTTGTTTCGCTGCTCCAAATATGTGATTACCCATTTTTCCCTCAATAATTGTGTTTGCAGCGAATGAATCTCGGTGCTTTGCTCTCGGATGATATCCTTGAGCTCTGTGCTAGGAGAATCAGCGTCGAGATCAATAACCGGGGCACCAAACACTCTCTCCTCAATCATGGGCTGCTTGCCCCTCTCTGCTACCTGTGCTGCTGTCGGCAAAGAGGCCCCTTCCACCTGATGTGGAGATAACACTCGCTGATCTGATGATGACGACGAGACCCCTTCCACCTGATGTGGAGAAAATACTCGTCGAGTTGTTGCAAACAAGGTCCTATGACCCCTCTGATATGTACACTGTAGTGGGGAAACAACATGTGTAGGCACAATAATCTCTACCTGGCGTGATGGACCTCCCTCATGAATGATCTGTGGCTCTGGCTGACCTCTCTGTGGCTCTGGCTGTGGCCGTGATGTCGCTGTAAAAACCTCATGAGAAATGAAGTCTGCCCATGAAATGCCCTGCTGCCTCAACTGATGGGAAACAATGAGCTGAATGAGACCATGATGGCACAGACTCCTATGCTGCTGGGCTGGGGTCCGCCTCTGAAATACAGATGACATCCTCTGAATGTCCTGGAAGAAGAAAACCGGGATGTTCATCATCCTCACCCTGGTAAAGTGCATCAACATGCGAATATGACAAGAGAAGACCTGTGAAAATCTTCCCTCACATGTAAAGTACTACATGATAAGCCTCATGATCGAAGCATACTTCGCCCGGAGGAATCTGAAAGGAAAGAACCCTGACAAGTGGCTCACAAATGAGGGCATGACATATGGCTCAAAAAAGATAAAATCCAGCAATTTGTGCTTGGGCCACACTTCTCCTACATTCGGTATCCCGGTAGCCTCTGAAATCATCTCTGGAGATAGTACAAAATTCACCCCTGCAACAGTGACCTACCCATCATGAAGGTGCCAAACAAATAAACGTGCCAACTCGCTATGATGATGAATCTGAGCAAGCCTCTCACAGAACTGAAAACATGACATGTACTGAAAACCATTCATTGCTAAAGGACAAGCCTGCAATGCTGCCAAAGAAGTAGGTTCCTGTCTCCTATGGTGACCACCTTTCTTAGGAAGCCTCTGTTGTACCTCCACCTCTGTAGATGATGAATGGTCATCACCTGGCTCATAAATCTCGGTGTCCGAAATGGTTTTGGAACAAGACGAGCAAGCTGAAAGATAAATAGAACTGCTGCCTCTGCCTGCAAAACGCTGAGAAGTATGCTGTTTTCAAGGGGAAAAAATCATAAGGGAAATGTTAGGGGAGGGATTTTTAATAAGGAATGGGAAATTAAAACATGGATTTTTAGGGATATTTCACAAAATGTTAACATATCATCTCATCTTTCAGGAAATCATTTGCAACGAAATACCTTATTAGGATTTTATCATAAGGGAAAACATGTATGATAGGTGACCGAGGGAAAGAACATATATTTCAACAGGGGGGGTATGAGACCACATTATTCATTTGAGTTTTTGTCCGTCAATGTGTCCTTTAATGTACATCATGAAGCAAACTGTTATTTTAAAGGGATTCATGTACATTTGGTTGTAAGGGAAAGAGGGCTTCATTTGCATTTTTGTCAAAAGAAGATTGACAACTTCAAAAGGGAATGATAAAAAGGGAAAACAGGGTTTGTTTTTGGGAAGCACAGCAACATAATTTTGTAGACCAAAACCACAACAATATGTCCATTTTCGGAATATATACAGCTATATTCTTTAATTTTTCTTTTTATAAATATCATAACAACAACCTGCCTCTTTTTTTATACCCAACAATATCTCTGTTTTTCATATTTGGGTCATTTTGGCATTTTATTGTTATTTTTCTTTTCACATAATATTTGTTTATATATATATATATATATATATATTTATTCTTTTGTTTTGTTTCCTTGTTGTTGGTCCATTTAATTTGTTTGCTGTGGGAAGTGGGAAGGGCATTTAGGGTTTGTTTGGAATATGAAGGGCATTAGGGTTTAGTGAAGAAATTTGGGGAGGGATAGATTTTGTAGGAATATGGGATGGGAAACTTTGTATTTCCTGCAAATGAAATAAATGAAATAATAAGATAAACATGTAGCAACATTTGTGAATTTAATTGAAAAGGAAACAAGGATCGGATAAGAGGGATTTAACCTTGAGACAACACACAAACCCTAGCATAATTGCCTACATTAACAACAGCTAAATTCACCATTTCTCTTGCAAATCTTAAAGGAGAAAACCATTAGACATGTCATCATTCACTCATTCCTTGTTATCATGGATGAATTTAGAGCTTACCTGGTCGATTTGGCAGTTGGGAGAGCGATTTAAGTGATTAGGCGGTTTTCTGGCAAACCCAGCTCGAGTGGTCGCACCCCAAACTCGAGTGGTCGCACCTCTCTGAGTGGTCGCACCAGTTCTGGAAATGTACTGTGGGAGCGGCGCTGAGTGGTCGCACCCCACCCAACTGGTCGCACCTCTATTTCGAGTGGTCGCTCCCCAGGAAATGACCAAAATCGCTGCAAAATCGCCTTCCTTTGCTCTCTCTTGTCTCTTGCAAGTTTGCAAATGCATAATGAGGCCATGAAGAGGGCTTTTTAATCTTTATAGGTCCACATTGAAAAAAATTAAATCATCAAACCCACTTTCTAATGTTGCATGTTTTGATATTCATTTTAACACTGTTTTTTCTAAATTTCACTTTGCCTGAAATTGATCTTTTGAGTGTTTTCACTTGGTTCTTTTTGCAGCTTGATTATCTGATGGACTCTGGTGAGGAAACCAGGGTTGTTGCCGGCATTCTAAAGATTTATGAAAATTTTCCTTATTTTTGCAAATTTCACATGACCTTGGGTTTAAAAACAGAGTTTTTAAATCCAAGGTATAAATGAGCTGTAGCTGATGAAAAGTATCAATAGAACATAATTACATACCTCCTTATGGCTTGCTGGGGACTATTAGACTTTTGACTCATGACCTTGCAGTGATTTGACCGAAACCCTAGACCTAGACTTGGGATTTCAAGACAAAAATGAAACAAGTGTGACACAAGTTTTTTCAAATGATATGACCTGATTCCAGCAAAGCCAAGAAGGGAACAAGACCAGCTCCTCCATCAGTGTTATGGCATGCCTAACGGGATGCAAAACTGATGCTGATGAGACACGTACATATGCATATGCAAAGAGCTATTGATCACCGATGGAGGGCTTAAGACCGACACTAACAGGTACGTCAAACTCAATTTTCCAAATATTTCCAAGGATTCCTTTTCAATTTCCAAGTACACTAGATGACTCCTCTAGTGTTTATTAAAACCCAAGTAGCATTAGTTGTTCCTAGAATTATGGAACATTTTCCATGAGACATTGGCCATTGAAACTATAACAGTTTAGAAGACGCAGTTACTAACCTCACAAAACCGGATGTTATCTGAACAAGCTGGTCATGTGCAACATTGTGACAAAATAATCAGCGAACCTTTGTGGAAAATCCTTGTATTTCTGTCTCTAGTAGCTCATTCTCCGAGTTTGTCGAAAGTATGCGTGTCTCACCAACGAAGTTGACGACCAAAACACGATCACAGATTTCAAGAGTTGAATAATGTAATGACCGTATCCCCTTGATGCCTGCAAATTTTACAGATGCCCTCTCGTTGAATCCAACGCCATATCTAAGTCTGCAAAGGGAACCATGGTTGTATACTCCTGAACAATTTAAAACTTGTGCCCCTGTACCTGGTCTCTTATCAATATCAACAACACAAAAGTGATGGGACAAATGTTTACAAATGTTTCCAGAACTTTCGCATTTGAACCTGTAGCATTATGTTGAAGATGCATTTGAACTTTTATAAGATGTGAATCAAGACCAGTAACCATATAATCATTTTTACAAATTACGGAAAGTAAATAGAGCTTCCCTGTGGCATCACCCAACAGGTATACCGTCAACTCTGCCATAAGCTTTAGTAATAGTCATAGATTTGGAAATTTCGGTGGAATTAGATGCAATGCAATAAACTATTTTCCGCTGACAAATAATGATAACCCCTCTTAGAGGCATGGCAACTGGTATTGAAATACCAACATCATAATCTATGTTTGCCTGCGACCAAGGCCACTTCTGAAATCTCTTGCCATTCAGATCAATCTCGTAGGTCTTCACATGGAGTTCATCTGTGTCATTAGGAAAAGACATACCTGGTTGTTGGTACAGCACGACAATTGTGGGATTCAAATAACCATATAAGAAATACATATCCCAAACTATAATATTCTCAAACCGGATATCTGAAGAGTCCCTGGGTTGTCCATTTTCATCCAATGGTATAACATTGAACCATCCCTCATAGGTGTGGAATCCTATGGCCCTACAACGTGGATCAATGATACCAATTATCTTCCCATTTTCTGCAGGACGCCGGATTGGATCCCTCACATATCCCGTCGCTCTCGTTATAAACTAACCAGATTCATCATCCCACTAAAGAATGCAGAACTTATATTTTTTTGTTGAAATGAAAAAATAATCGTGTTGCTGCCCATTAGGTCTGAAAAGCTCGAGCGTCGCAATCCGCCCATAGATTGGGACGTCTAGAATTTGTTGTAAATGCTTGTGGTCACCGAGAGAATGAATATGAATTTGTCTATGATGAGGTTAATTTCGTAAGGACCGGTAAAGTTGTTGTCACAGGAATAGATCATAGTGGTGGGATTGTGAGAAGCAGCAACATAGTTCCATGTACTTATCTTCTTTCTTCTCCCACTACAATCGACCCACCTCTTTACGCCACAGGAAAGCTCTATTTACTTTCCATAATTCATAAAAATGATTATATGGTTACTGGTCTTGATTTACGTGTTCCGGGTGAGACGTGTTGCTGCTTCAACAATCTATTACCTAGGCTCTGACCTAGGTGATGGGATTGTGTACGTTGGGTCTAGCTATGGAGATCCATAGCTTATAAAAGGTCAAATGCATTTTCAACCTAATGCTACAAGTTCAAATGTGAAAGTTCTGGAAACATTTGTAAACATTGATCCCATCCTATACTTTTGTTTTGTTGATATTGATAAGAGACCAGTTACAGGGGCATAAGTTGTAACTTGTTCGGAGTATAAAAACATGGTTCCCTTCGCATACTCAGATATGGCGTTGGATTCAACGAAAGGGCATCTGTAAAATTTGCAGGCATCAAGGGAATATGGTCATTACATTCTTCAACTCTTGACATATGTGATTGTTTTTTGGTGGTGAGACATGCATACTTTCGATGAACTCGGAGAATGAGCTACAAGAGACAGAAATACAAGGATTTGCGACAAAGGTTCGCACATTATTTTGTCACAATGTTGTACATGACCAACTTGTTCAGATAATATTTGCTTTTATGAGGTTAGTAACTGTTGAAATATTAATTTCAACTTGTCGTGCTGCATTTAATTCACAAAACCACCTGACCTTATCGGACCGCTTTTCACGAAAATTGGTTTTCCTGCGAATGGACCTGATAAAACCCTGAGCTGACGCGTGTCCTCTGTACATTTTGCAAAACATATTTTCATCGAAGCATAAAGATCAGTCAGAAAGGTCCGCGCGATATTGATTGCAACCGTCCGACTGAATTCAACGTTGTCCATCATTCGATTAATCCAAAGCTACATTCAGTTCTGCACATGAACATTGCGTGAAGTTTTTGGATTTCACCGTCGTTTACTGCAGTGAAGAAATTAATGGTATTTACTCCTTTCGTAAATTGTAGGTAAATGTTTTTAATTTTTATTTCACGAAGGTATGGGCATGGCTAATAGTATTTTAATTATATTGTTTTTAATTTTATTCACGGGTGTAGTTTTTACGGGACAAGTAAAAACGAATGTATTGTTATGTTTTTAGGGTGTGCGACATGTATATTGTGAAAACACACAACAGTGTGAATATATAAAAAAAAAAATGTAGCAACATGAAGATATTTTTTGAAGAAACGAAATGTAATGGGAAGCAACACATGTAAAAGAAATTTTTTTCTTTACAGCAGTAAATGTAAGATTGTTTTTTTTCTTACAGTAGTATATTTAAAAGAATTTTTTACACACAGTAGTGTAAAATTTCTAAAGGAGACAGAGTAATTTTTTTTTTTTGAAGTTCTTGGTGAATCCCTCTGTTAAGTGGATGAAATTTGTATTAGGCAGTTTATTAAAGAATATAAAGTTTTTTATGTGTGTGAAAAACTCTGATCTTCTCCAGCAATCTATTTTAAGCTTCCCTGTGTTAAAGATCCTGTGGCAAAACAGAATATTACTTTCTGTTCAGTGATTTTGTTTTGGAATTTACCAGAAATTCCCAACAGTGGCATCAGAGCCTATGCAGGCTCTTTGAAGGTGTCAAAGAAGCTGAAGGAAGGAGTTTTTTTTTGTTGCAGCAACTTCTCCAGCAGAGTGAAGACTCAGTAAAAAAAGGATCCAAGTATTTCTCAAAGTTTTTTTTGTGTTTCTGTTGAAGAAACAGTGAGTTATTTAAAAAAAACACTGTCAAGTATTAGAAGCATAGTTTTGCGAGCTAGAATGGCCAGCACCAGCACTATCATGGTTATCTTTAATACTCAGCGCCCACAGTTTAATGGGAAAAACTATGAGTATTGGGCAATAACCATGAGAGCCCTGTTTGCCTCACAAGATTTATGAAAACTTTTTGAATATGGGTTTGAAGAACCAACAGATGAAAATGAGTTTAACAGATTAACTTAGGCAAAGAAAGATCTGTTGGAGAGAAATAGGAAGAAGGATTCTAAAGCCCTCGTATTTTTATATCATGCAGTGCATGAGAATGTGTTTCCAAGGATAGCAACAGCCAAGACATCCAAAGAAGCATGGCAAACTCTCAAGAGAGCCTATCAAGGCATGGAGAAAGTGAAAACAACAAAACTGCAGTTGCTGAGGAGAGATTTTGAGAATCTATGCATGAAGGAGTCAGATAATATTGACTCACTCTTCACAGATGTAATTGGTCTGGTCACATAAATAAGATCTCATGGAGAAATTCTTGAAGAAAGGAGGATTGTGGAGAAACTGTTGAGGATCCTACCCTCAAAGTTTGATGTGATTGTCACCACCATAGAAGATACAAAGAATCTCTCAAACTTCTCAGTTAATGAGCTACATGCATCACTGATAACACATGAGTAGAGGTTGAGAAGAAATGAAAACTCAACTCTAGAACAAGCCTTCAAGACCCAGATGTCCTTTGGAAGAGGAAGAGGTCAAGGCAGAGGAAACAAGAGAGGAAGAGGCAGAAGCCAAAACAGAGGTGGAAGAAACAGTCCAGCAAATGCTCAAGGAAGAAGCAGCAATCCAAATCAGAACCAAGGCCAAGGAAACAGTCAACAAAGTGGACAACATCATGCTCAAGGACAAAGGTATGATAAATCCAATGTCCAATGTTATTATTGTAAAACATATGGGCATTATGAAAATGAATGTAGGAAGAAGCAACATGATATGAATAATAGATCTAGTGCAAATATCACTAGAGAAAATATCAACCAAGACAATGTGTTGATGGCTTGTAATATGGCTGAAACAAAGAGTGATGATATATGGTTTTTAGACTTCGGTTGCAGCAACCATATCACAGGAAACATAGCCTTGTTTTCTAAATTAGATCAAAATGTGAAATCACAAGTCACACTTGGGACTGATAGTAAAATTTATGTTAT
>APFE030621812.1:0-10566 GCA_000404065.3 Pinus taeda
AACATGAGTCTAACCACCTTTTCAAAGCTATGGTTATAACCCAGACTCGAAATTTACCCTTCATATTTTTGTTTTCGATCAAATTGATTCTATTAGTTCTTTGAAATAGAGCAACAATTTTTTTTCAGGTATGCTTCTCCCCCCATTTCATTCCAACCAAATTTATTAACTAGGAGAAAGATATAAAAGGTGTTACAAAAGTGCCAAAATTTAGATTGTGTCCATAAAATAAATGCATAAAGCATCCAAAAAACACATAGAATACATATGAAAGGAACTTCCGTCAAAGATTATGAGGGGGTGCCAATTCCTATCCAAAATTAAAAATGTTTGAGTGTCTAGGGGGCCCCATAAACATGAATCTCTAGGTGGTCAATCTAACCCTCAATATGATCTAGTGACCTATTAGTCAATATTTGGCTCGTTATAAGTGAAGTCGCCTTGTCCAGAATTTCATGTTTATTATGTTTTTAGTCAATCATGAATGTTATCACATCATTCAAGTCGTCATGTCTCTGTTTCCCTAGCTCCACCAGCAGTGCAATAACACTGCATCTCGCTATAAAAACATTCTAAATATGGTGGTGCTTCCACATGGCTAGGTGATGAAACATGTCCATGAGCCAATTCACCCTCATAAATAGTGTAAACACCCCCATCACTGTCCACTTCTCCTACCCACCTGCAATGGCCAACCAGGACATCGTGAGCTCACCCACCTTGCATGTCATACCCCTTTCCTCTAAGAATTTCACTATATAATCCAGAACACAAAGACCAATTTAATTCAACCACCCAAATGGTGTAGCTTGGTAATCAAATCTTGCTTCAAAACTCAACAAGATAAAAATGGTCAAAAATTACATATTCTTCCATAATTATCACTAAAGAATCACCCCGATGATTACAATGTTTCCCCTTGAATAGAGTACCCCAAGAAACCAAGGAAAGAGGTAGTGAGCCAAAGACCTCAAACTACATCTCTCAAACCTAAGAAAATTTGGCGATAGATATGTGCAACAAATACCACTAAAGATGACAGGGACCATGACAAATTCTTGAAAGCATAAATATGAGGAAACCCAAAAATAACATATGACCACCAAATCCAAATTTCCATTTACAAATGAACTCCTATGGCCTACAAGCAGAGCCATATTCTTACTAAACAAGGAAGAGAATAAAACCATCCCATTTTAACTCCTCCAACAAGAAAATTTAGTAGTTCTCTTGTCCTCACCATGTCTCACCATCCAAAGGATAGTTCACCACCTTTCATCTCACTGAGGTGCCAAACTGTGCAAGTTAGCACACCATAGTTACCAAAGCACAAGCCCCTGTAGCTTGCATTATACGTTCACTCTAAATAAACCACTACAATGAGCATGCATAGGTTGGTGGTCTATACATAGCCAACATTTCCCTACCACCTTCCCAAACTCCCATAACTAGAAAAATCATCTTCTGGAAAAAAACAATCATTCAGGCAATAATCTCATTCACATGTATCTAGATGCTTTTGGGTGTCCTACCCAACTTGTCTTTGGCCCCTGCCCCCATCAATCCCCCATTTTTGGCCACACTCATCAAGGTAATATTTAACCTTCATGTTATCTTAATTTTATAATACATATAGAAAATAAGTATTTATAAGATATATATATATATTCCTTCCATGTGTCAACTCCAAACTAAATGAAAAAAGAATTGGGTATCTCTTTCATTTTGAGTTACGCACAATTAAAATGTTTTAATCATAATTTTATTTTTCATTTACCAATATAATATATAGATAGTTCAAATTTGGATGTTTAACTATACTACTACAACATAGACACATAGACACACACATTCGCTTTGTATGTCAACTACAAGATAAATAAGGAAAAAATTACACATCTCCTTCATTTTGAGATAGACACCATTAAAAGTTTTGAATCATTAGTTATAATTTTTCCAATTCTTTTATATACAAAATACATACTTGCCAATCTTCCCTTTTTGTTAATGTATTTTAAATTCTAATTCATATCAAATATTGAAGGAATTATACATCTCCAAGATGTCATTGACTTAGAAAGCACAAATTAATTAAACGTGGAATATCGTTCACTTTATTTATTTATTTTTTACACTAAATTTCTTCTCACCACCAATATTTTCTAAATGTCTAGTATGAGAATTTATTAAGTATTAAAGAAATTTAACATCTCCTTGATATTATTGAGTGGAAAAAAAACTTAATTAAGGAAAAAATATTTTAAATTCATTTTTTTTCTCTTTATAAATGTTAATTTGATATAAAATCCCCCCTAATTTGGGTGGAAATTGATCATTTTCATGAATGCATTTATCATCACCATGCATTGACACAGAAATTGGCTCTCATATGACTTTAATACGCCAACTCCGTATGCTAATCGATTGATTTTCATGATGCCTAATCCACTGCTCCATATCCTGTGTGTGATCGACTTATACTTAACACTAATGCCTCATTCACTTACTTGGCGATCAAAAACATATTGTCTGTCTAAATATTTCTTGGCTCTTTTGTCACCCAACTTGTTCGTGATTCATCACGCACCTTGTCATACTCATATTTCCTTCGAAAAGAAAAGCTACAATTCCCTTAGTGATTCTAAATTCCTTCTCCTCATTCGCCCTCCCACTACTATGGATCAGGAAAGTATATGTGTAAGCAATGGAGTCGATGGATGTGGTCGTGAGCATCATCCCCATGTTGTATATTTTAACGAAAAAATTGATCTCTTCATTCCAAATATTAATGAAAGAATACTGCACAATGTATCCTCCATGGAAGCTGATGAATTAAGGAACCTAGGTGGTGGGCATTGGGCCTCAAAAGTTTACTAGCCAGAATGTTATGGAAGAAACAACAAGCCAAAGAAGCTTCCATAAGGAAGCTGCTAATTCTAATGAATTAATAGTCCCCATGAATCTCTACAGGACCTTATCCTTCAATCAATGACCTATTGTTTTCCCCATGGTGGGAAGATGATCCAAAACCTAGTTCTGCTAGAAGAACTAACATTATTATCGTTGTGTAAATTTTGTACATCATTTTTTCTAAGATGAATTTCTTGAGATTCTTACAAAAAAATATATAAAATTATTTTATTTAAGGTTTACATTGAAATATTTCATATATTATCAGCATCAGAATATTTCTTTTGTTGTATCTCTGTCTAAATATGTATAGAGTAGATATTGAAATATATTAGCTGGTATGAATGTTCAAATCTTTTATCGAATTTTGGTACTGAAATAATTTTAAATGAATGAATTACACATCTTCCCAATATTGAAAAGTAAAAAGACAACAATACTTTTTTCTAATTACTTTATATCTCTCAAATTGAAATAAAATTTAGTTATTATCAACATTAAAATATTTTGTTTATTCACTTTTTATTTAATATGAATATTAATTTAAATGTCATCTCAATTTCATCTTAGGTAGTTAAAGAATTACACATATTTGTTGTACTAAAGAAATAAAAAGAAATTCAATTCTTTTATCATTATTCTTAATTTGATTCTTTTTTAATGTGAATATTTTTATTATTTTTCAATCTAAGGCACAACATATATCCATACTGTAAGCACTAATTAAGGAAAAAATAAATTTTTTTTGGTAGATTATCTAAGGAATATACTCAAGCATATTGTGATAAATTTCACTCCCCAACAATCAATTTTATGTATAGGTAATAAAGAACTATTTATATGGGAATATATTATCCATTAATACATTCAAGCATATTGTGATAAATTTCACTTCCTAACAATCAATTCTCTATTCAGATAATAAATAACTATTTATAACTTTGAGTAGTTGAAGTTGAGAACTTGTTTCTAGGAGCACACTTGTTGAAATAGTTGTGCGCCCTAGCAAACGATCACAAGTAGAAACATGCAGTTACATGCAACTGCCCCCCAGCCACCTCTTGCTACAGGGGCTTGAGGTCCCTGGATGCACTAGAGGACAGAGAGCTTCCGTCAGGTTAGTAGCAAGAAAATGAAAGAACAACAAAAGCTTTTGCCTCTCTCATTTCTACAATGGGCCTGACAAACAATAAGCCATCAACCACCAAGTTTATTAAACGAATGGAATATATTCCTAAAATCTCACTCCCCCCTGCCTTTCCCTGTAGAGCAACACTTTCCCTAGCAGAGCATGGATTAGAGGGGAAATTCACTGGGTTATGGCCATCACCCAAAATTGTGCAAAAATGGGTAGAAAGGAATTGGATTGCGTCAATAGATGGGGAAATCTCAATAAGGGTTTGCGAAGAGGTTACTTCACCTTCCACTTTGAATCCAAGGAGAATCAAGATCTGATATTTAGGAATGGACAATATTTTATGGATACTAGGGGTTTGTATCTAAATAGATGGACACCAGATTTTGATCCAGAAATGGATGTTCCCAATGACACCCCATTTGGGTCAGACTGCCACACCTTCCCCTTTGCTGCTAGGGCAACGATTCAGTCAAAGCAATAGGAAACATAGTTGTGAAATATATAGACAGGTGTGAGCCAAAGGAAAATATGCGTGCATGCACCAGAATATGTGTAGAAGTTGATCTTGGGAAAGGGCTACCAAAAGCCATAAAAATCAAAGTGGGCCAGTGGACACACATAAAATATCTAGATTATGAACAAATCCCCTTCAAATGCAAGGTATGTCACGAATACAGTCATTTTGCAAATAGATGTACAAAAAAAAAGAAAATGAAAATTAAAAGGGTGAAGATCCAGAAAACAAATGGGAACAGGTAAAAAGAAAGAAGACAACCTACAAATAACCAACTCTCTCTTCCTCGTAGCCCTCCACATCCTCTGACCCCCATCCTCCATCACCAAAAGTTAATAACCTTCTTTCTAGCCCTAACCCTTTTGAACCTTCAGATCCTTTAGCCCCCCCATCCCCTAGACCAAGATCCAGATCCATATCCCCAAAACATACGCCCAATCCCCCCTCATTCCCTCTGGTTTCAAACACTCATGCCCCTCCACCCCCCTCAGTAGATAGAATCTTAACGAGAAAGTAGTCAAAGGAAGTACCCCCAAATGTAGAATACCAAACAAAATCAGGAAGAAAGACAAACAAAGAAATTGGGGATGAAGGAGCATCAAAGGAAATGGCATTAGAAACATAGCAACCTATGGAAACCTTCTTAGGAAGGAATTTAGGAAACAACGAAAAAAGCAGACAAGAGGGAAAGGAACCATGCACCACCCAACAAGTAAATAATGATAATGGTCTCCTAGAATTGTAGAGGAATGGGATCGCCCATCAAGTAAAATGCCACAAGAGACATTCTGGTAAAAGAAAACCTAGACATCTTTATGATTTAGGAGACAAAAATAAATCGCCAATACAGGCAAATTAGAAATTATGAAGGGGAAGCAATACAGGCAACCGGAGCATCAAGAGTCATCTGCACAATATGGAAAAAAGGAACTTAAGGATTAATAAAATACAAAAAATATTAGCACTGGATCAAACGGATCTAATGCAAATTAGTACAAAAAGAGATGTACAGTGTCATAAATATATATGCCCCAAATCATTACAAGGAAAAAGAGCAATGTTGGGACACCTTAAAAGAAGTGCTAAAAGAAGTGCAAGATGGGAAAATAATAGTAAGAGGAGATTTAAATTTGGTAAGAAGCATAGAACAAAACTTTGGAGGACATATCACATAGACCCATCTAGGGATACTCTAGAAGAATTAATGGAACGACACAACTTGATAGATGTCCCACCAAACAATGGGAAATGCACTTGGAGCAATACAAGAGTGGGCAAAAGTAAGATAAAAGAAAGGCTGGATAGAATTATGATACAAGAAAATATAGTAGCAGTGCACAGCTCCATAAAATAAAAAAAATTACGTACCACAACATCTGATCATAAATCGATGATAATAGTCATGGGCAAAATGGAAAATCAAGGTCTGATCCCATTTAGATATAGCTTAATTTGGGATGGCAACGAAGAAATCAGTGACTTAGTCAAGGAATCATGGGAGACAAGAGTAGTAGGATCACCACAATATATTTGGGAAACAAAATTAAAAATTGCAAGAAACAAGTTAAAGGAATGGGCAAGAGCAAATGAATTAAAAGAAAAAGGAAAAGAGAAAAGAGTTACAGCAGAAAATGGACATCATGCAAGCTGAAAAAGGAAACAAAGAAGAAAGCAAGTAAGATTACCTAAGAGAGAAGAAAATCTTTTGGGAAATATATAGGGAAAATATGAAAGACGAAGAGGAGGCAAGATTGAAATTAAGAAGTTTGTGGCTCAAGGCAGGGGACAAAAACACATAATTTTTTCCATAACAAAATGAAGATAAGGAGAGCAAGAAACCAAATAGAAAATATTCAAATTGAAAGCCAAGAGGTCAAAGGAGCGGAGGAACTAAAAAAAGCAGCCTATAATCACTTTAAAAACTTACTTTCAACGAATGAAGAAATGGTTGAAAGTGAATACTTCTTAGAGCACAAAAAAAGAAAAATAAAAAAAGGAAAAGTGCAACACTAAGCAAGGATCTCAAAGAAGAAGAGGTAGTGACGGCCATATGGAGCCTACATCCGCACAAATCCCCATGGCCAGATGGCTTCATGATAACATTCTACAGATTTCATTGGTATACCATTAAAAAGGATTTCTTAAGAATGGCGAAGAATGTTTTCAAAAAAAAATTAGGAGCCAACACCGAATCCTCCTATCTTGCTCTTATCCCAAAAGAAGCAAACCCCTCAACTTTCAGTAGGTTTCACTCTATCTCTCTCTACAATTCATCGTATAAGATAATAACAAAAATAATTGCAAATAGAATCAAGGAAGTACTTCCAATAATTATATCTAGAAACCAAGGAGGATTCATGCTGAATAGGCAAATCATAGATAATATAATTATTGTACATGAAGTGTTTCACTCCAGTATACTAAAACAAGAAAAAAGCCTCATAATCAAACTAGATATGGCAAATGCATTCGACAGAGTCAGTCATCCATATCTAATGGCTATCATCCAGAAACTTGGATTCTCTAGAGAAATCGTTGGATTCATACAGGCATGCATCTCTACTCCATGGATTGTCCCCCTTGTAAATGGAAGGCCCAATTACTTCTTTCATAGCATAAGAGGCCTAGGCAAGGTTTTCCTCTCTCCCCCTTCCTATACATTATAATGGTGGAAACATTAAGCAGGGCTCTAGAAAATCAAAGAAAGGAAAGAAATATCACAGGGTTCAGAATAGCAAAAGGAGTAAAAATAATAAAGCGCTTAGTCTTTGCTGATGACACTCTATTGTTGGGAGGGGCATCAACAATAATAGCAAGGAGGTTCAAAAAAGTTCTGGATGACATTTTATAGGTTTTAGGTGGGTATTAAATGATACGAAATGGAAGATTTATGGATTGAACACCCCTCCTAGAATTATGCAAAGGATCTCACAAATCCTAGACATCCCTATGGAGGAAAAATGGGCACACTTCTTTTACATATGACTTCCAATTTCAAAAGAGAACATGAAGACAGAAATATGGACTAAACAAATTGAAAAAATGAAAAACAAAATACAAAGCTAGGGTATGATGTGGCTGAATATGGCACGAAGGGGAATTCTAATAAAAGCACTCCTTGCAGCACTACCTATCTATCAATATGCCATAATCATGGCCCCAACAAGTGCCCACAAACAAATGGATCTTATTTTAAGAAGCTTCCTGTGGTGAGGGGAGCAGCATGAAAACAAAAATTTTAGCCTGGTCATGTGGGAGCAAGTAGTACTACCTTATGAACAAGGAGGCCTATCAATAAGGAAACTTGGGCTCATGAACGCAACACTAGGAATGAAAATAATATGGAGACTAATTACAGGAAAAGAGAGTTGGTGGAAAAAGACTCTTATAACAAAATATATGGATGGCACCAGGAAAATACTTCTCAATGGAAATATCCCAATATGACCATGTACCCAAGTATGGAAGCTGGTTAAAAAAAAATCCATTAATGAGTATATGTATTTCTAAAATCCCAGGCGATGGAAAAACAACTTCAATTTGGGAGGATAGAATCATGGGAAAAGAACCACTACAGACTCATTCAAACACTGAAGACATACAAGAGTGGATGAAATAAAGGTTTCAACACCTTACACTCTATATCTCTTTGGGATGAAAATGAGTGGCAAGATTGGAAAAGCTTAGCAATCCTGATAGATCTGGAAGGGCAATGCAGCAAAATCAGGCAGCTCTTAAAAGGGGCAGCTCTAATTCACTTTGATGAGGAAGATTCTTATCTTTGGGACCCAAGCGGTGGGCACTACATAGTTAGGACTGGATATAAAATCCTTTAAGAACAACCAAATCAACAAGACTGAGATTCTTGGAAAATAGCTTGGAAATCAGAAAGTCTGACTAAGATCAAAATGTTCATATAGACTCTACTAAAAGGGAGAATATTGACCAGTGACAACCTATGAAAAACGGGCTTTCAAGGCCCAACATGATGCCCATTATGCACGAGGCTGAAGAAAATAGTGAACACTTATTCCAAGAATGCACCTTTGTTAAAGAATGTTGGCAGTAGCTAATAAGTCCTTTAGAAATAAGAATAAATTTTGAACAGCCCCTGCTGGACTTTCTTCAAACCCTCGAGAAGGCCTATCCACACACAACAAAGAAGAATGTCAGAATTTATAGGATATGGAAGTGCATCCCAGTTATTCTATGTTGGAAAATTTGGTTGACTTGAAATAAGTGCATTTTAAAAAATCAAATTCCAAGGATAGGGAAGACCCTCTAAAAAACGTGGGGTTTAACTTTTGAAATCCTCAATGTGAAAGGAATAACACCAACAGATCACAACACTCTTGAGTAGGAAGAGCAAGATTGGCTCAGCAAAGCCATAATAAACAATAATGGACAAAAAGGAAACATGAAGATAAACTGAGGAAATATTTGGAAAATAAGAATGAGTGAAGAGGAACTGACAAACTGTAGGAAAAATTAGAACAAATATTGTTTATACTTTGATGGGGCCTCATAGCATAACTCGAGAAAGGCAGGGGTAGGGGGAATAATCCTAGATCCTAATGGGAAAGAAAATGTCACATATGAACGGGGATTGGGACAAATCTCAAATAATAAGGCAGAAGCATACAACTTGTTGATGGGAACAAGAGTTTTCAAAAAAGAGAAATTCAAAATCCTATCATAATAGGGGATTCAACCATAATAATAGAGGCAATGGCAAGAAACAGAAACCCAAGCAATGAGTTCATGAACAAAATTCTTAGAAGAATAAGGAAGAACTTGGAAGGCTCTAGCAATGTAATCTTTAGACATGTCTTGAGAATTCATGATCAACAAGTGGACTATTTTGCAAACCAAGTAGTGGAAAGAAATGAAGGGCATGTTCGTGAAAACCAATAAGAATACCATAACTCTATTCCTTAATGAGCTGCCACAAGCACAAGTATAAAGATCACCAAAATCAAGGAAAAATGACAAGGATAAAATCATTAAATGAAAAAATAACAATCAAAAAGGAGCAAAGGACTCATCACTGTAGTAATATCTAGGAATTCAAGGAAATGCATAAGAAATTCCATGAAACCCTAGACTTTAGCATGAGAAACAATAGGAAGGAATATCACAATCATGGCCACAAGAACCATGTTGCAAACTATTTCATCAAAGGCTATACAACATTCTAAATATGGTGATGCTTGCACATGGCTAAGTGATGAAGCATGTCCATGAGCCAATTCACCCTCATAAATAGCCTCAACACCCCCATCACTGTCCACTTCTCCTACCCACCTGCAATGGCTAGCCAAGACTTCAAGAGGTCACCCAGCTCACATGACATACCCCCTTCGTCTAAGGATTCCACTATATAATCTAGAACACAAAGACCAATTTAATTCAACCACCCAAATGGTGTAGCTTGGTAATCAAATCCCACTTCAAAACTCAAGAAGATAAAAATTGTCAAAAATTACATATTCTTCCATAAGTATCACTAAAGAAGTACCCCGATGATTACAATACTTCCTCTTCAATTAAGTACCCAAGAAACCAAGGAAAGAGGTAGTGAGCCCGAGACCTCGAACTATATCTCTCAACCCTAAGAAAATTTGGAGATAGATATGTGCAACATATACCACTAAAGACGACAACGACCATGACAAATTCTTGAAATCATAAATATGAGGAAACCCAAAAAGAACAAACGAGCACCAAATCTAAAATTCCATTTAGAAAGGAACTGTTATGGCCTAGATATTGAGCCATATTTCTTACTAAACAAGGAAGAGAATAAAACCAGCCCATTTTAACTCCTCGAGCAAGAAAATTTAGTATTTCTCTTGTCCTCACCATGTCTCACCATCCAAAGGAGAGTTCCCCACCCTTTAGCTCACTGAGGTGAAAAAATGTGCAAGTTAGCACACCATAGTGACCAAATCACAAGCCCCACTAGCTTGCATTATACTTTCACTCTAAAGAAGCCACTCGAATG
>APFE030621813.1:0-27878 GCA_000404065.3 Pinus taeda
TGGGTGTTTTGAGATTAGGGTAAAAAGCATGGTTACCAAATTTAACGGAATCTGTAAACGGATGGAAAATCTCTTGATTTTTTGAAATTAAAAAAAAAATTATTTTGTATTTTTTAATCTTTAGTTTTTATAATACTGAGTAAAGATTTGAGTGTTTTGAAATTAGGCAAAAAGCCCGGTTACCAAAAATACAATCCTTAAAACAAAAAAAATCGATTGATTTTTAATTTTATTTTTATATTTTTAATTTTTAAAATTTTTAATTTTTTTTAATGATAAGGGTTTTAGTGTTTTGATATTAGAGTAAAAAATATGATTGAAATTTGAAAATTTGTTGATTTCTGAAAATTTTCAGTAAAAATATATACACAATTTATAGAGTTTGTTTTAATTTTTTAAAATTTGTGGAAATGTAATTTTTAATTTTATAAAGTTTAACGAGGGTTTCAAATTTTTTTTTGGTGTGATTTTGGGATTTGTTATGTACACGCTTGTGTGGGAAGGGCGTATTTCTGTTGGCAATATTTCTTTCAAAGAGATCTACTCGTACATCTCAACAAATAATTATGGTGGACTCTATGTAGAATAGAATGGACTGCGCTTATGTGGAAATGAGACGCCCATTAAAGCTAAAGTGCTTTATTTGGGTAACTCTCCATAACTTTATGAGGAGAGGTTTTCTGGGTCTCGGGAGATGTCCACTTTGTAGGCTCTTTTTTTAAGATTGTTCCCATCTGTTTTTTATCTATCCTTTTGTGGTTTCTATTTGGAAGGAAGCATTGAATTTGCTCAAGATCAAGGTACCTTTTAATGTCTTGGCTTCTGGTCCTCTAGGCTGGGATATTTCAGAGCCATTCCAGTGTATGTTTTCTGGGTATATGGCACTCTAGGAATTCTTCCATCTTTTATAACAAGCCTCTCGATGTGTTAGGCACAAGTCTCCAATTAGTTTCCTATTCCTAGAGATATAGGACCATGGTGTCCAAAGCCCCACCAACGCTAAGTTTCCTACAAGGACCCTAGGGATTTGTTCCCATAAGATATTTTTATATTTTTTATGGGGCTTTGTCTAGTGAACAATGTGGATGTGGCCTATATACATCAAACCTAGTTCTCAAGACTTTCGTTTCTACTGAAATGGTGGTCCTGGCTCAAGTTGCAGGACAAAGGTGGTTGCTATGTGGGGCCCTCTCCATAAGATTTTGGTTATTGGCGACTCAAAATAAGTCATAGAGTGGGTTCACGGGTGGATCTCTCTTAAGGTTCATGCCTTATTTTACTGGATGGAAAACATCAAGTCTTTGTTACCCTCTTCCATTGACCTGACCTTTCAACATGTTTATCGAGAGTAGAACTCAGAGACAGATGCCCTATCCAAGGGTGTGGCTTCTTACATGCCTAAGCTGTTTCAGTACTTCTATTTCTTTATGTTATCAACTGATTTTTGCTGGTTGGTTTTCTGTCGTGCCCGCCAGAGGCTCTCTTGTTTACATGTTGTTTTTAAGTTGAGAGAAAGGATCATCTGGTCCTTCGTGATCCATATGGGTCTTATAGGTTTATACAGGTAAGTTGCTGATTAGATGGATGTATCTTTGGTCTTCTTCATTTTTTATGGTTTTGAGTCATTTTAAGTTCTTTGGGAGCTATGTTCATGTTTTATGTAAAGCCCTCTTTATTTATAATAAAGGGTGTTTTGTTTTCTCTATTGAAAAAAAAAATTAATTTTTTGAGATCATGGTAAAAATAGTTACAAAATTCAACCAAATTTAAAAAAAAAATTCTTTAGATTCAGCGAAATTATTTGTAAATTTTTGATTGGTTCACACCAGTTGGCAACACCAATGAGGATTTAATCTGGGTTGGATTTAAAGAAGGTTGTAAAAGAAAATTATTTGGATTCAACCAAATTTTTTGTAAATTTTTTATTCATTCACACGTGTTGGCAACACCAATGGGGATTTAATCTGGGTTGGATTTAAAGAAGGTTGTAAAAGAAAATTATTTGGATTCAACCAAATTATTTGTAAATTTTTTATTCATTCACACGTGTTGGCAACACGAATGAGGATTTAATATGGGTTGGATTTAAAGGAGGTTATGTATAGTGTCGTAACATGAGATTTTGAGTTTTTATAATGTAATATTTGGCTTTTGCCAAATGAAGAAGTTTTGTTTAAAAATGGGTTTAATATCTGAGAGATATAAAAAATATATATCTTTAATATTTGAGAGATTGTTGATTATAGGAAATATTTATTATGAGTTTAAAATGTCATATATAAAAAATAGATTTAAGCAATCCCAGGCTTCCACAATTATTTATATTGTTGTTGAAGATTTTATGCAAGAATTGTGTAGTGTTTTTTATGAGTCCAACGTTTATGGTTACTCCATCCATCATCAGGGACTAAAGAGCTATATGAGTAACCATCCAAAAATTTGAATGGACGGATAACAATAAAATTAAATTTGATTAAGGAAAATAATAACATTTTTCTCATAAATTTAAATAAAATTTAATCAAAAAGGCTACTCATTTCATTTGCAAGATTTGAAATTTCCAAATGAAAAGAAAAATAAAAAATCAAGTATTTTTAAATCTCTAAATTTTATAGGGATTAGCAAGGGTTTGAGTGTTTTGAGATTACGGTAAGCATGTTCTCAAACTCAATTCACACGATTTGAAATTTGCTAAAAAAAAAAAATACATAAGAAAAATTGATTAAGTTTATTTTGGTATTTTTAAATCTTTAATTTTTATAATGCTTCACAAGCGTTTGAGCGTTTTGAGGTAAGTTTATTTCGGTATTTTTAAATCTTTAATTTTTATAAGGCTTAGCAAGGGTTTGAGTAAGGTAATAAATTGGGTTACCAAGCCTCACCCAAATCCCCAAGAAAAACTTAAAAATTTGTTGATTTTTGAAAATATTCACTAAAAATATATAGAAAATTTACAAAATTTGTTTGAGTGTTTAACTTTCACTGGAGAAGTGATTTTTTATTTTTTAGACCAAGGTAAAAATAGTTACCAAATTCAATGGAATAAGTAAACTAAATTAAAAAATTTGCTATTTTAGTTGGGTTAAGCCGAATTATTTGTAAAATTTGATTCATTCTGCAGAGGGAACACACTGGTTGACAACATCAATGCTGATTTAATATGTGTTAGACA
This sequence comes from Pinus taeda, assembly GCA_000404065.3. NCBI lineage: Eukaryota > Viridiplantae > Streptophyta > Pinopsida > Pinales > Pinaceae > Pinus > Pinus taeda. The sequence goes on from APFE030621813.1 coordinate 3,173, forward strand.
CATCAAAGATAATTTAATAGAGCAATAGAGTTTTTCCTTGTTAAATATGAAAACATTAAGAAAACTATATTCATTGCCATTTATTTTCTTCAAAGTTTAGCGAGAGACATAGTGAGAAGGAAAGCCAAAGAAACATACACCCTTCTCCAGTAAATTTTGAAATGTATAGATGAATTTTTTAAAATATATATTAGTAAATTTTTCTCATTTAAAATATATTAATAATTTTTTCCCACATTTAAAATTTTTGAATTGAAATGTTTTCATATTCCAATCTAAATTTATATTTGAAATCAAACTTAATAACTTGTAATGACCCCAGTAATTAATAAAATTACTTCCCTGTTTTCTTAAAAAAAAAAACAGTTGTCAAGAAGGGGGAAAAACCCTAACTGTTTTTACTCCTTCCTTAGAAAGGATGGGAAATCCGGGCTGTTTGGGAACAGACGAGAGAAAAGGAAAAACAGGCATGTTACGTCTGGTAGCGATTAGATAACATGGCACATGCTGTGCATTAAAGTAGTTGCTGAAGACAGTGGTCTGGCAATGAGCTTGGGGGGGACATAATTCTAGCAATTAGTCTCATGGTGGGGAGGATCGACAAGCAAGGGATAGTTCCCTGTTTTAAAACCTGGAAAGGTGTGGAGGCCTAAGGACAAATTTCTCAGGTAAGTATGACTGTGGATTTTGTACAGTTACTGTGTTTGTATCGTTTAGTTAAGTGAGCAAAAGACTTAACAGTATTCTGTGATATAAACAAGGAAAAGAATGAACTCAGGAACTACTGCATTAAGGTCAAACAATGTAGAATGATCTTAATTATTCGCTAGCCAGAGGAACTCCTCAGTAATAGGAGGGTAACCAGCAGGCTGTAAGCGATAAATAACAGTAAAAACATTTATGAAGAATATCGATGGTCTCGATGGTCTCAAATAGAGCTAAATAAGAGAACATGCCAGACTGTTTAATAACTCAACAGACAGAGTAGGAGAACTGTAACTGAAAGACAGAAGGAAAGATTTATTTTATACATGCAGCCATGAACAAGAACTTTAGTAACATTTCTCAAGATAAGTAACTCATATAGTAAAAACTTGAAGTTATATTATACAGAATGGTATTATGCTGCAAACTTCTGTGACAGAGTTGCTCGAATATAATGACTGAAATCTAAATGCCATAAAGATCATGAAACATTAGCATTCATCCCTCGTGAGGGCGGTTTCCTCAAATACCGTTAACAAAAGAAAAGAAAGAGCGATAACCCAAAATATTGTTAGAGACCCATATGTGGGTATTAGTAAAACCCAAACAACCAACTGTTGGCAAATAAATACAAAGGAGCCTGTAGTGAAATAATCATCAAAAATACCATGCGAGTGTGCAATAACCAAGCACGTATAAATAACAGAATAACCACTCAGAAAACGATAGCTAATATCATGAGAAATAAACCCTTGTTGGGTGAATCAAAACTGTGTCGAGCCTGTGAGGGCGAACCCATGAGAATACCATCTACGGGTTCATGACCCAGCTCGAAATTAAACTACAGAGATGGAAACACTTCTAAAAACACATAGGAAGAAATGGTAATGCGCCATAAAACAAGTTTGTATATAAAATAGAAAACCTGGAAGTGGGTACAGTTCGATATCAAGACCAAAACCAAAATATTAATACTAATAAATTAGCCTGTACATTGTGACTCGCTTAAGGGCGGTCAATGTCATATATCATTTACAACCATGGATGAAAATCCATGAGCAACAAGGGCAATGTAGCAATATCCAAACAGTTAAATACAAGAACCAGGACGGGAATAAATTGTTGTAACCATGGCAGAATAACTGAGGGCTTCAACAGGAAATAGAGGAACCTGCCAGCAAACGGCGAGGTCAACCTAGGAGTCGGCACCTTGATGCATAGTTGAATGCCCAATAAAACAATCGACTCACCTGAAATCGACGAGCCGGAAGGACTGGTTATCACCCTTCCATCATGGCTACGTGTAACCCATCTGCCATACGATAAACAAACCCGTTAGCGAACTCGGGCTATCCTAAAGGAAATAATCTGTAAACAAACAAAAAGCAAACCAGAGGTCGACGGTATCGGCCATACCTCGGCTCGAGCCTGAAGGAACAGGTGAAACAACCTGGAACAACGCACGGAGGGGGACGAGTCGACAGACGCCAAACGAACATAAGGCCTGTGCCGGGCAGCAGAGGAGTCACTGCCATCGCCAAGGATATATGTACATAATGCCAAAAAGACAATAAGTGATAGACTGTAAACCCGTAAAGGGCATGGAGATATATATATAACGCTAAATAGTCGATAAGCGATAGACTGTATACCTGTAAAGAGTATGGATATATGGAAATAATGCTAAATAGACAATAAGCGACATACTGTATACCTGTATCAGAGCATGGATAGTTAATAAACTGATGGATTGTATACCTATATCAAAGTCTGAACATAATGCTAAATTTTAGTAGAGCAGGAGATTGTATACCTTCATAAGAACATTTCGATGAAGTAACAGAGGGTTCCAACTCGGTAAAACCCAGAGGCAAGTCGAAAGACGCCCATGGAAGCCACGGCGGAAATGCCCAATGCATGCTTTGGCGGCAGGGTATACCCCGCGGATATCAAAACCCTAAATCAATAAACCTTGAAGAGCGGGATTAGCTCTCCATCGTTCGATGGCAAGAGCTCCCTCATCACCGTCAGATCCCGTCTCCGGATCCCAAAGTGCAGATCTCGGATTCAGAACAGTAAAGAGCAGTCACAGTCGCCAGCGCACATGGATAGGTAAGCGCGGTAGGTAAGCCACATGGCAAGTGGTGGAAGTTTGACATTAACAGCCTTGAAATTAAAATTTTAAACCATGTACTTCCCAGATCCTTTGGTACGCCTTCCGCACGATATCATGGGGTAATTATATTAATGCAATTCAATTATACCATTAACCTCATATAGCTTTACACATATTCGTTGGGAGATAAACCTTATAAAAGAATTCTATTCGTGTGTATACGGGATATTGTGGTAAGAGTTGTGACATATGGTATCAGAGCCCAGTTACAAAACTGAGGCCTCTGGGATAACAAAACAATATAAATGCGAAAATTGGATGAATAATAGTAATGTGCATGTGAAAGTATCAGAGACTGAAATAATATATATAATTATTGCCATTGACATGCTAATGTTCGTTATTCTGCTACTTAAATTATGAACAAGCTCAGGAACAGAAGCCAAGTAATTACAACATGAGAAGAGCAGATAGTACATCTCATAGGTACACAGTGGGACAAGGGACCCATGATCCAGAAATTAACCCAGAACTATGGGTACAACTCGAGGAAGAAGCCAGAGTTACCAATCAAGCAATCTTGGAAACGGTGCAAGAACTTAAAAGGGAAATGGCTCGATTACAAGAAGACAATGCACGACTGACAATAGAACAGGAAAGGATTTTAAAAAGTCTGTCTGAGAGACAGAATCAACTGCCAATTAATCCTAGTGCAGAACAACAGCGGATGTCAGAGGAATAGAATCATCCTATACCACCTGAGAGATCTGAAGAACAAGAGGAGCGTTCTGATAATGCATTGGAACAGCAAACCTCAAAGAGACAAAGGATGGAGTTGCAAGGAGAATTCCGCAAGATTAAGCCACCACATTTTGACGGAGAACAGGAAGAAGAGGCAGAAGCATGGTTGATTAATATGAATAAGTATTTTCAACTCTACGAGTACGACCATAACCTTAAAGCCCGGTTGGCTATTTTCCAACTGCAAGGGAAGGCCACCTTATGGTGGGAGGAAGTCAAGATAGTGAAGGGAGTGACGGAACAAACGATCACTTGGGAAAATTTCCAACGGTACTTTAAGGAGAGATATTTAACTGAACGTTTTTATGATGAAAAAGCACGAGAGTTCCATGATCTGCGGTTGGGACAACAGACAATGGATGAATTTATTACTCGCTTCACCTCCTTGCTCCGTTATGTGCCATATATAAGGGAAGAAAAAGCAAAAGTGCAACGTTTTGTTAGCAGCCTGCCTCCATACATGCGGGAAAGGATTGAATTCGATAATCCTAGGTCAATGGACGAGGTCGTTCGTAAAGCCAGAATTTGTTATCAACAAAGCAAGAAAAAAGGAGAGACTGCTAGCAAGAAATGGAATGAAAGGAAAGGCTTCAAGTCAAATGGTCTAAATAAAGGTAGTCGCAGTGGCAAAGGATTTGGAAAGGGACCAAATAATAGAAATGTAACCAGAACTGCAACCAAGTTTAAGACATCAAATGAACCAAAAATCAATGAACAGCATGTAAGAATGGACAGTGAGGGGACGGCCAGGCCCCAGGTACAGTGCTGGGGCTGTGGGGGACCACACTATGTTAAAAACTGCCCACAGCGGAAAGGAACGGAACAACTGTCCCAAATTCATGAAGCCTCAACTGTTGGTGAAGTTGGACGTAGCATACCCAGAATTAATGCAGTTTTGGACGATCGCCAGGCGGAATATCAACCCACCATGGTCAAATTTGAAGGTAAGATTTCAGACCTTACTATAACTGTTTTAATTGACCCAGGCGCTACATTAAGTTATGTGAGTCCCAAGATAGTAGAGCGCTGTAAATTACAGCCTGTTAGATTTAAAAACCCATGGCTGGTACAACTAGCTACAGGAGCCAAGAGGCGAGTCACAGCAAAAATTAAGGATTGTTCGCTTACAATAGCTGGAGAATCAGTGGTGGCAGATCTGAATGTACTTCCTCTCGGATCATACGATGTTTTAATTGGAATGGACTGGTTGGAAAGACACTGGTCGTTAGTTGATTGCAAAACTAAAGTTATTTATTATAAAGATCAAAATGGACATAGTAAAGAAATGCAAGGGATCCAGCGACCAGTGCAAATCCGACCAATAACCGCGACTCAGCTGGCAAAATGTATTCGAAAAGGGTGTCATATGTATGCTATACAAGTGGGTTTTGCAGATTCTAAAGGCAAAGCAGCAACCTTAGATAACATTCCTGTGGTACAAGAATTTGCAGATGTATTTCTGGAGGAAATCCCCGGATTACCCCCAAAAAGAAATATAGACTTTACTATCGAATTGATACCAGGCGCAGCTCCAGTATCAAGAGCACCTTACAGAATGAGTGTGCCTGAGTTAACAGAATTGAAGATGCAACTGCAGGAATTATTAGATAAAAATTACATTCAACCTAGTGTGTCACCTTGGGGAGCCCCAGTATTGTTCGTCAAGAAAAAAGATGGAACCCTCCGAATGTGTATTGATTATCGTCAGTTAAACAAACTGACCATCAAAAACAAGTATCGCTTACCACGGATTGACGAATTGTTCGACCAAGTGAAAGGAGCAACTGTGTTCTCTAAGATTGACTTAAGGTCAGGCTACCACCAGATCCGGATTAAAGAAGAGGACATTGCCAAAACTGCCTTCCGAACAAGGTATGGGCATTATGAGTTTGTGGTATTACCTTTTGGGTTAACTAACGCCCCTGCCACTTTCATGTGTTTAATGAATAGTATTTTTCATCAATATCTGGATCGGTTTGTGCTGATATTTATTGACGACATATTGATATATTCCCGTACGGTCGAAGAGCACCAGGAACATCTTAGAATGGTGCTGCAGACCCTTCGAGAACACCAGCTATACGCAAAGTTTAGTAAATGTGACTTTTTCCAAGAGGAGATTCAGTATTTAGGCCATGTAATTACCAAAGAGGGCATTGTTGTAGACCCTGAAAAGATAAAGGCTATAATGGAGTGGCCTGTACCAAAGGATGTCGCGGATATCCGGTCCTTTATGGGTTTAGCTGGGTACTATACACGATTTGTGAAAAAATTCTCCAAAGTGGCATTCCCCATCACATCTTTGCATAAAAAGGGAAGAGCATTCCAATGGACCCCCGAATGCCAAAGAAGCTTCGAACAATTAAAACAATTGCTTACTACAGCACCTATCTTGAGTATAGTTGATCCTGACAAAGAATATGTGGTATGTACGGATGCAAGCAAGGAAGGGCTGGGAGGTGTATTAACGCAAGAAGGCAAATTGATTGCCTATGAATCAAGAAAGTTAAAAGAACATGAACAAAAATACTCTGCTTATGATTTGGAACTGGCCGTTGTTATACATGCCTTGAAGATGTGGCGGCACTACCTCATGGGAAGAAAGTTTTTGTTGTTGACTGACCACCATAATCTAACTAATTACTTCAGCCAGCCCACTTTAAACGCAAGACAAGCTCGGTGGGCAGACTTCCTAAGCACCTTTGACTTCGATATTAAACATTTGCAAGGGAAGGAAAACCGAGTGGCTGATGCCTTAAGTCGAAAGGTACAAAGCTTATATCAAATCTCCCTAAGTAGCTGGAAGAGTACTCTCTTAGAAACAGTACAAAAAACAGCAGAACAGGATGCTGAATACCAACAAATAAAGCAACAACTACAGCAGGCTAATGGTGAGGGAAACCAACAAAAATTTGAACTGGATAATGCAGGTGTGCTCTATTACAAGGGAAGAATATATATACCCAACCAAAGTCAGATTAAAAATCTGATTTTGGATGAGTTCCACACTAGTCACTATGCGGGACATCCAGGCTATCAGAAGATGATTACTGCAATTCGAAGAAATTATTTCTGGCCCGGAATGAAGAAGGATGTGACCGAATACTTGGCTCAGTGTTTGGAATGCCAACAAATTAAAACAGAACATCAACATCCAGCCGGACTATTGCAGCTACTACCCATACCAGAATGGAAATGGGAGACCATTACCATGGATTTTATCACTGGGTTGCCTAAGACAAAGAGAAATAACGATTCTATAATGGTGGTGGTAGACAAATTGAGTAAAGCCGCACATTTCATACCTGTACAATCTACGTACAAGGCTGGGCAGATTGCTCATGTCTTTATGCAGAACGTGTTTAAATTACATGGACTTCCGAAGACAATAATTTTTGATCGAGATGTGAAATTTACTTCAGCCTTTTGGAGGACATTGTTTGCTGAATTGGGAACTCAGTTGAATTTCAGTATAGCGTATCATCCCCAAACGGATGGGAAAACGGAACGGGTAAACCAAGTGGTCGAAGACATGTTAAGATCTTACGTGATGCAACAGCCTACGCTATGGGAGGAGTATCTACATTTGGTAGAATTTGCATATAACAATGGGTACCATACCTCAACCCAACTAAGTCCTTTTGAAATTCTGTATGGGCGGAAGTGTCGTACTCCCTCGAATTGGGGTGGACCAGAGGATAGATTGAGTTTGGGGCCTGAGATGCTTAAGGAAATGGAAGACATGGTAAAAATGGTACGAGCTAATCTGAAAGCTGCCCAAGATAGACAGAAAAATTTTGCAAATCGGAAAAGAAGGTTTAAGGAATATCAGGTGGGAGACCATGTGTACATTAAGATTCAAGCCAAGAGAAGTACATTAAAATGGAGCGAGTGCACTAAGTTAGCACCCCGATATTGTGGACCCTTCCAAGTGCTGGCAAGAGTTGGGCTGGTAGCATACCAACTCGCTCTACCCAGCCACATCCGGGTTCACAACGTTTTCCATGTATCAATTTTAAAAAAATATGTCTATGATCCTAGACATGTGATCAGATGACAAGAGATTCAGGTGGGAACTAATAGGACAAAGAGGCTTGTCAAGGTAATAGTTAGACGCTTATTTTCTTAAAAGAAAAGAAAACTAACTTAAATATTACTTGCTGCAGGTTGAACCGGAAGGAGAGGTCCTGGTCGAACCTCTGAACATTCTCGACCGGAGAGAAGTGCAGCTGCGGAAACGAGTTATTACCCAAGTTAAGGTTCAATGGCAACACTTTGGGCCTAAGGAGGCCACTTGGGAAGATGAAGCACTAATGTTGAGGAATTATCCAGGACTGTTTGAAGCTGGAAGACATCGGGACGATGTCCAATCTCGGGGGGGGGGAAGATGTAATGACCTCGGTAATTAATAAAATTACTTCCCTGTTTTCTTAAAAAAAAACATATATATATATGTCACTGGGATAAAGATTATTATTACTTTGTGTAATAAAACTTGAGCATGAATAAAAGAAAATTACATTCAGTAACTTCGAGCAAGGAAGTTATTTTCTTGTTGATAATGTTTCTTTTCTTAAAAAAAAAACAGTTGTCAAGAAGGGGGGAAAACCCTAACTGTTTTTACTCCTTCCTTAGAAAGGATGGGAAATCCGGGCTGTTTGGGAACAGACGGGAGAAAAGGAAAAACAGGCATGTTACGTCTGGTAGCGATCAGATAACATGGCACATGTTGTGCATTAAAGTAATTGCTGAAGACAGTGGTCTGGCAATGAGCTTGGGGGGAGACATAATTCTAGCAATTAGTCTCATGGTGGGGAGGATCGACAAGCAAGGGACAGTTCCCTGTTTTAAAACCTGGAAAGGTGTGGAGGCCTAAGGACAAATTTCTCAGGTAAGTATGACTGTGGATTTTGTACAGTTACTGTGTTTGTATCGTTTAGTTAAGTGAGCAAAAGACTTAACAATATTCTGTGATATAAACAAGGAAAAGAATGAACTCAGGAACTACTGCATTAAGGTCAAACAATGTAGAATGATCTTAATTATTCGCTAGCCAGAGGTAACTCCTCAGTAATAGGAGGGTAACCAGCAGGCTGTAAGCGATAAATAACAGTAAAAACATTTATGAAGAATATCGATGGTCTCGATGGTCTCAAATAGAGCTAAATAAGAGAACATGCCAGACTGTTTAATAACTCAACAGACAGAGTAGGAGAACTGTAACTGAAAGACAGAAGGAAAGCTTTATTTTATACATGCAGCCGTGAACAAGAACTTTAGTAACATTTCTCAAGATAAGTAACTCATATAGTAAAAACTTGAAGTTATATTATACAGAATGGTATTATGCTGCAAACTTCTGTGACAGAGTTGCTCGAATATAATGACTGAAATCTAAATGCCATAAAGATCATGAAACATTAGCATTCATCCCTTGTGAGGGCGGTTTCCTCAAATACCGTTAACAAAAGAAAAGAAAGAGCGATAACCCAAAATATTGTCAGAGACCCATATGCGGGTATTAGTAAAACCCAGACAACCAACTGTTGGCAAATAAATGCAAAGGAGCCTGTAGTGAAATAATCATAAAAAATACCATGCGAGTGTGCAATAACCAAGCACGTATAAATAACAGAATAACCACTCAGAAAACAATAGCTAATATCACGAGAAATAAACCCTTGTTGGGTGAATCAAAACTGTGCCGAGCCTGTGAGGGCGAACCCATGAGAATACCATCTACGGGTTCATGACCCAGCTCGAAATTAAACTACAGAGATGGAAACACTTCTAAAAACACATAGGAAGAAATGGTAATGCGCCATAAAAAAAGTTTGTATATAAAATAGAAAACCTGGAAGTGGGTACAGTTTGATATCAATACCAAAACCAAAATCTTAATACTAATAAATCAGCCTGTACATTGTGACTCGCTTAAGGGCGGTCAATGTCATATATCATTTACAACCATGGATGAAAATCCATGAGCAACAAGGGCAATGTAGCAATATCCAAACAGTTAAATACAAGAACCAGGATGGGAATAAATTGCTGTAACCACGGAAGAATAACTGAGGGCTTCAACAGCAAATGGAGGAACCTGCCAGCAAACGGCGAGGTCAACCTAGGAGCCGGCACCTTGATGCATTGTTGAATGCCCAATAAAACAATCGACTCACCTGAAAGCGACGAGCCGGAAGGACTGGTTATCACCCTTCCATCATGGCTACGTGTAATCCATCTGCCATACGATAAACAGACACGTTAGCGAACCCGGGCTATCCTAAAGGAAATAATCTGTAAACAAACAAAAAGCAAACCAGAGGTCGACGATATCGACCATACCTCGGCTCGAGCCTGAAGGAACAGGTGAAACAACCTGGAACAACGCACGGAGGGGGATGAGTCGACAGACACCAAACGAACATAAGGCCTGCGCCGGGCAGCAGAGGAGTCACTGCCATCGCCAAGGATATATGTACATAATGCCAAAAAGACAATAAGCGATAGACTGTAAACCTGTAAAGAGCATGGAGATATATATAATGCTAAATAGTCGATAAGCGATAGACTGTATACCTGTAAAGAGTATGGATATATGGAAATAATGCTAAATAGACAATAAGCGACAGACTGTATACCTGTATCAGAGCATGGATAGTTAATAAACCGATGAATTGTATACCTGTATCAAAGTCAGAACATAATGCTAAATTTCAGTAGAGCAGGAGACTGTATACCTTCATAAGAACATTTCGACGGAGTAACATGGGTTCCAACTCGGTAAAACCCAGAGGCAAGTCGAAAGACGCCCATGGAAGCCACGGCGGAAATGCCCAATGCATGCTTTGGCGGCAGGGTATACCCCGCGGATATCAAAACCCTAAATCAATAAACCTTGAAGAGCGGGATTAGCTCTCCATCGTTCGATGGCAAGAGCTCCCTCATCACTGTCAGATCCCGTCTTCGGATCCCAAATTGCAGATCTTGGATTCAGAACAGTAAAGAGCAGTCACAGTCGCCAGTGCGCATGGATAGGTAAGCGCGGTAGGTAAGCCACATGGCAAGCGGTGGCAGTTTGACATTAACATCCTTGAAATTAAAATTATAAACCATGTACTTCCCAGATCCTTTGGTACGCCTTCCGCACAATATCATGGGGTAATTATATTAATGCAAGTCAATTATACCATTAACCTCATATAGCTTTACACATATTCGTTGGGAGGTAAACCTTATAAAAAAAAATTATTCGTGTGTATACAAGATATTGTGGTAAGAGTTGTGACATAACTATAATAAAAAATTGCTTTAAATAGAAAATTTCTTTATCAAATTCCAAATTTACAATAGTTATTTAGAATAACATTTACATATCTCCTAAATATTAATATTTATATTTAAATTATATATATATATATATATATATATATATATATAAATATAAATAACAAATTGAGTACTCACATCTTGTGTTTATAACAGCCTGGAACGAGAACAAGCTTAACAACTACTACTAACCGATATGCTTATCTTTAAGGAAAAAATAAAATAAATAAACATTATGTTTTACGAATCTTAATAATAACCAGGCTTCTCTGGAGGACACTAGAGAAATGGCACTTGTTCTAACGACTTCCACAGCCATCAAACTTTAAACGCTACTTATTTGCTTCTTAATCTAATTTTATATTGTAGGATATGGTAGGCAATTAATTTTTAAATCTGTACAATATATTTTTTTTGGACCATTTTTAAGAAGTATGGATATATACCATGTTGCAAATTTGGGCAATACTGGGCTTCTTTTATACATAGAATATGGCTGGTAAGGTATAACTCGGCTCCACCCACACTATGCTGCTGAATATTATATTGTTAGTTTTTATACCTGAAGTACATTGAGAATGTCTTTAACTATCACATTCTCATTAATATTCATTAACTATTTTGTGATGATATAAAGGAAATGTCTAAATAGTAAAATTAATCGTTTTTATCATTTATAATGAATTTTTAGGCAGAAGGCATCGTGAGGACCCTAGCAAAATACGTGAGGACCCTAGCAAATCTGGAAAGTTCAAGAGGTTATGGTTAGGATCTTATGTGATTGATATTATCTATAGGAAACACTGTAATTGTTTTCATTTGGTAAATTTGGATGGGAGTTTAATTGAAGATATTTCAAGCACTTTATTGTTTTAAAAAATATTAAAAAAAAACTATAATATATTATAGTTGATTAGGTTTGTTTGTTTTTTTTTTTCTTTTCTTTCTTTTTGTTCTTTTTCTTAGGTTTAAGATTCATTGAGATTTTTGAAAAAGTTTACAGTTGGCATTTTGATTCTATAACTTAATATTTAACTCCATCCCTAATGCGTCTTTTTAGGTTATTTAATTAAATTTTAATATGTTTTAATTGGAAGAAGTTAGATTCTTAACCATATTCAATGGTAGTTGTTTGGAATGATAAACATATTAATTTTCAATTCTATAAATTAAGGTAATTTATGGAGAAAAAAATTAATTTATTGTCCAATTCGATGATATCTAAGGTCATTCTTAGAGAAGAGAATAAATTTAAGTAATTAAATTTAAGTAACTATATATTCAAAGCTATTCCTAGAGAAGATAATTAATTTACTATCCAATGCCATTACATAGTGGACATTTTTGGAAAAGATAATTTAAAAAATAGACTTAAAAGTAAAGAATGACTTAAAAAAATACAATGTCTTCTTGGTACTTGTACTTGCCTATGTGTATTCTATATCAAATATCAAAATGTAATCATTAACCTATGTGTATTCTATATCAAAGATCAAAATGCAATCATTAACCTAGAATTTCCAATATTTTAAGGGAAGGACAATTAACAACAATGGTGGTCCTTTGATGTGGGAAAATTATAGTTTATTATTGGCTTGAGGAAGCCTATCCAAATGATTTGCAGAGTATCTTGTTGCTCATGATTTGTACTAATAGAATTATTGTTCCCTTCATATGGTAGAGGAAGAATTGCACAATCCATAAAAATTGTACAACAATGTTGTTGATATGCATATAAAAGTGAGAAAAACCATAGTACATTCATGTCAAGATGTAACCTTATAATTATGAGAATGAAAAATGGAGACATAAGAACATAGATTCCATAATAAATATTGGAGATCTCATCCATATTAGAATAATTAACAAAGAAAGATATGTACGTCACGATGTAAATTTAAACATGCTAATGAATGGAGCCATCTAATTAAAATTAAACGTTTAGAGAGCGAATAGATAGTCAATACTTGTGGATGTTGACTTCAATAGCTATCTAAATATTCCAAACTATAAATAAGGAATCTGTGTTCTTGTTGGGTGTGTGTTATATTCTTTACATGACTAGTCATACGTGTAGACCTACCTATGGTTTTGCATATGGTTTTGGGCATGATACTTTTCCATGGTATTTTATAGATCCCGTCTAGGGAACCATGGTTATGTTATAATCTAGGGTTAATGGATTGGGGTTTATGAATGCTTCGGCATGTATATATATGTATTATAACATTGAAAGGAACATAATGAAAAATCAATCAGGTAGTCCTACTTATGGGATCCAGGGGAAAATCTTTGTGTATTTGTTTATATTTTCGTCAATGTTTATTTTCTATTTTTAGAGTTAATGCAAGTAATTTCTGTATAGAGTTAAAAACTACATTGATATCAAAGTCGTTTCGAATTCAAGGGGACGCCTTTACTGCTGAGGGGTTTTTCTCGGGCTTATGCTAGAACCTATTTAGTGGGAGATCTACGAGATCGATTTTTGTGTGAAAGAATATGGTGAGTAGTGGAAAGATAGAGATCAAGAAATTTAATGGTCAAAGTTTTGAGTTGTGGAAAATTGAGATGGAGGATTTGATGGCAGATAAAGATTAGTGGATCGCGGTAGATCTGAGTAATAAATCAATGACAATGTTAGATGAAGACTGGGTGAAGTTGGATTGGAGATAAAAGAGCACAATATAGTTGTGTATCTTAGATTCAATATCGTTGAATGCATCAAGGGAAGTTGCAACGAAGGCTTTGTGGTACAAGTTAGGGACTTTGTACCAATCTAAGTCTATGGTTAAAAAATTGTTCCTACAGAAAAAGCTGTATAACCTGAGGATGAAGGATGGAGACTTGGTGACAAAGCATCTGAATGCCTTTAATACTATGGTAAGCCATTTTTTATCTATTGATATTAAAAATTTCAAATGAATATAGGTGTGTCAGTTTGTTGTGTTCTCTACCATATTCATGGGATAATCTATTTGTTGCAATAGGTAGAAATATGACTACCTTGTAGTTTCATGAAATAGTCTCATTCTTGTTGTCGGAGGAGATGAGATGGAAAAATATGAAGGGATAGAATGGAAATGCCTTTTCTGTATGAGGATGGTCCCAAAATAGAAACAAAAATAAGTCCTCGAGTGGGAGAACTAAATCTCCAAAAAAACTTGTAAAGGTGTGCTAGAAATGTGAAAAGGAAGGGCACTTCAAAAAGCATTGTAGATCTAAAGCTCCTAAAAAAGGAAAGGGGTTGGATGATTCTCCTTATATAGATGAAAAAACTACCTCAGATGAAGGTGGGGATGTGTACTTGGCTTCTTATTCAAGTACACATTTAGATCATGAGACATGGTTAATTGACTCAGGTGCATCCTTTCACTTCACTCCCCATAGAGAGTAGTTTTGTGAGTATGAGAAATATGATGGTGGCGATGTCTTCCTTGGGGGTGAAATGAAAGCTAGAATCATCGGACGTGGAAAAGTGAAGCTGAATTTGTAAGGTGGAAGGATGAGAACACTTCTAGGTGTTCTTCATATTCTTGTGTTAACTATAAATGTGATTTTTGTAAGCAAGATGGATGATGCAAGTGTAAAAACAATGTTTGAGAAAGACACCTACAAGATGGTTCGGGGAGCACTGGTATTGATGTGGGGAGTTTGGATTGGAACTCTGTACAAGCTTCTGGGTAGTACTGTTATTGATGGGTGAAACAGTTATGTGGTTCCTGAAAGTGGAGCAGAAAATCTAGTGGTATCTAGAGAAAAGACCATGTTATGGCATCAAAGGCTTGGGCATATTTGAGAGAAGAGCCTTCAAATACTTCATGGTAATGGTATGGTAGAAGGTATGTTTAATTTCTCTCTGGATTTTGATTTCTGTGGACATTGTGTATATGGGAAACAAAATCGATTGAGTTTCCCCTTTGGTCCTAAGAGGGTGAAAGGGATATCAGAGCTTGTGCACAGTGATGTGTTTGGACCTGTGTTGGTTCCAACACTAGGTAAGTCTATGTACTATGCATCATTTATATATAAATTCTCAAGGAATACATGGATATATTTCCTCAGGAAAAAATCTGAAGTCTTTGACAAATTTAAAGAAATTAAGGCTCTGGTGGAAAACCAGACAAAGAATAAGATAAATGTGCTGAGGACAGATAATGGTGGAGAGTTCTGCAAGAAGGAATTTGATGAGTTATGTAAGAAGTGTGGTATATAATGACAAAAGTCTACTCCATACACACCTCAAAAAAATGAAGTTGTAGAAAGAATGAATAAGATGTTGATGGAAAATGCAAGAAGCATGCTCAATGGTGCTAGCTTAGGACAAGAATTATGGGCTAAGGTAGTGGAGACTGCATGTTACCTGGTTAATAGATCACCTTCATCAATGTTGGAGGATAAGACTCCACATGAGGTATGGACTGGTAATAAACCATCTTTTTCACATATGGACATATTTGGTTGTGATGAATATGTACATGTTCCAAAGGAGAAAAGAATAAAGTTGGATAGTAAATCTTAAAGGTGCATTTTTATTGGGCATAAGGATGGTTTAAAATTTTATAATCTTTGTAACCCAAAAACAAAAGGTTGTGTATAACAAAGATGTGGTGTTTAGAGAGGTGAAAGATGTTATTAAACATGGAGTCATACCAAAGGAATTTGAGAAGATAGATTTTGAGCTAAAGGAGGAAGAACCCAACTCTATAGCAGAATAAGAATCAAAAGATGAAGAGTCACAAACTCTAGCTGTGAGAAGATTAGTTCGAGAAATATGGCAGCCAAAAAGGTATAGCCCATCTAATTTTTGTTCAATTTTTTCTTTATCTATTACTTATGATGATCCCAAAATTATTAGGGAGGCAGTAGATTCAGAGAATGGAAAACTCTGGAAAGAGGCCATGGTTGATGAAATGACATCTTTGGAAAAAAATGAGGCTTGGGATCTGGTGGAGTTACTAGCCAGAAGGAAACCCATTATAAGAAAAGGGGTGTTTGAGAAGAAGTTTTTACCCATTTGTGCCCTAGATTTTCAGGAGCAGAATGCGTTAGATCCAGGAGGCCAATCGACAAATCGTCAGTTGTAGGTAAGAGCTGAAACCCTTAGCTTCATTTTCATGCCTGTTTTTCTAGTTGTTAGCTAATTTTTGCATTTCTGGAGGATATCTTAGCAAATAAAAAATTGCCCTCGGTTGTTGCAAGATCCAGGCTCGAGATCGCATCGATCAGGGTCATTAACACGACCACTTGTGTCGTCGGCAATAATATTTTTAAAATAGTCACACCGATGCCAAGAGTAGAAAATATTCATCGTTTTACCCAATTTCCTTGATTTGAATCCAAATTTATTCATTCAAGGATGAATTTTTACTTGCATCTTTGGTTTTGCAGGAAAATTATAGTGAAAAATGGTCGATTGGAAAGAACGTTAGCATGAGGCAATTGATTGAAAAGAATTAGCAGATCCAAATCTTTTATATGTCCTGAGGAATTGTGGGCTCCTCAAAATTCTTCCCTACACCAGGCCTTTGGGCTCAACCTGAGCTGTTGCAATATCTGATTAGTCTTTGGGACATTGGTCGAGAAGTTTTTATGATTTAGGACCAAGAATTGGAGTTAGAGTCTTCAGGTATCTATTTCATCACTGAAATGTCTTGAAGAGGGGAACAGGTCAAGCTGTATGGGACCAGGCCCATTGGGGTAAGTGTGAACATGTTGATTGTAGAACACTGCCCAGAAGCATTGAAATCAAAGAGCGGCAAGGTAAGTATCATGACTATTAATGACCTCGTGCTGAAAGTGATGCTCTTGACCATAAATAGAGTGGATGGGGCTCAGGCATTGCATGAGTCCAATATATAAAAAATATAGTATGCCATAGACTGCACGACACCTGCTGTCTTCAACTCGGCAAAAGCCATGAAGGTAAACATGAAGCAGCAATTATCCAAAGCCAGGGCAGGAAACCTAAGGCAGTTCGGATATGGTTCCATTCTAGTGACCTTCTTTTTGGAGAGGATCCCATTATTTCATTATCATCTTGCAGAGGTGAACCTCCCATTGCCACGAGATCCATAGATGGTCTGTTAGAGTGAACTGATGCCTAGAACCAGTGGGGGCTAGCATATGTCATACAAGCCCTCCTTTTTGTTTCTTAGGCATCAACTAATCATGGTAAAGGATTGGCCCTATAGCAGTACTGACTTTCGCGGTGATCCTGACATGCTGCTCCCAAAGGGAGAAGATTATGATGATGGAGGTAAGTAAAACAATTTTAATTTTTTGACTTTTTATTGTTTTTGACATATATGCATTCATGACATTTTGATTCTATAATTGCAGATGATGGACCAAAGCGACCAGCCAAGAGGTCCCCGATCGCTAGGTGTGTTGCTTGACAGTTTGATATCACTACTTATCAGGAAGGAGTCGATAATGAGGAGGAGATCACGCGGAACCTTGAGGGATTAACCAGAGGTATCCTAGAGTATTCCCAGGTGGGTGACATCCCATTCTAGTATCAACGACACGTAGTGGGGGTATCAGATTGGATCCACCGACTACTAACTCGTGTAGTACAAGAAGTGATGTGCTATCATGAGCACCATGCCAGGTAGTCCATAACTTTTAGCATTTACAGTTTTTGAGGCCTGCGAGCCATGGTTTTACTTGGAACACATATATTATTTTTGAGGGTTTTGATGTATGACACTAAAAGATAATCAACATATCTATATCTATATCTATATATATTTTATTGCTTACTATGATACAAATGTCTTGTTTTTTCACATAATTCACAAATGTTTGTCCAACACATAATTAGCTAAGGCATATATTAATGTATTGATATGTCTAGGAATATGATGATATGTGATGTAAACAAAATTTCTTTCGAAGAGATGAATACGCAAATAAATTCTCAATATCTGAGGGTTTCTGACAGAATATTTCCCATTGAGTTGAAGAACAAGAAGTTGTGAATCATGGTTAACAACCATTTCCCGAATATTAAGAGCAATGGCTTCTAACAGAAGTTCAATAACTGCACTATAGTCATCAATGTTCTTAGTTATTCCATCTAAACAAATACCTTTAAGATCAATGAACTCACCATGGGGGTCATAAATGGCCCATGCTGTGGAGGCTAGATTCTGGGTACTACAGCAAGCACCATCAGAGAAACCAATGTGAGGATTCATAGACATTTGCAAAGCATGTGAAGACATAATAAGCATGAAATCTGCTTGAAAAACACACCAAACCAAATTGCACAAAAATTAATAACACACTATTGTACAAAAGTAGCCATGCGAGATGACTCAGGCATAGTAATTTTTTAGGGAGTCCATACTCAGACTCGGGTAATCAATCAACAAAGAGGAAAACCAGAGTTTTACTGTGGACATGATGAGTAAGCATCGACTCTACCAAATAACAGAGTGGAAATTGTATAACGTTGTGCCCCCATGCTCCCTGGGTGAGTGAGAGTTACGAGTCGTGAGATGAAAACCCCATTGCAATAATGCCAACGGTAAGAACTTTGGCAGGGAAGAAAAACATGAACCTATGAGGAGGAAAAGGTGCCCCCAGTTGAAAGATCTTGAAAATATTAGGATAAACTGACATGTCAATATGCACCAGTGAAGGGAACTCCTCAAGACAAGTAGACATGATCATTGGGCCAGGCAAGAACAAGGGATGATGAGTATCATTCCAAGGTACTTCCTCCAGAGACATAACTTCCATGATATGTTCATCAGTAAGAAATGTCTCGGTTAAGGGATCAGGAGTATCATAAGAACCAAGCCACGAGGATTGAGAATACACATCAAGAGATGTATTCAAAATAGAATGATCAAAGGATACTAAAGTCGAAGTCGAAACAATCTCCACATAATTAATTTTTGTAGGGCTTAACAACATAACATCACCCCATGTATCAACAAGATTAGGAGAGGGAATGACCGAAGGATCAGACTTGATCGAGATCATGTTGACAGAGGCAACATGCAGAGGTGGGAGTGGAACATAACCATCAAGGCGAGATCTTTAAAAAGTCCTACCTCCACACTCTCATAAGGCGCACCAGTGTGCTTTACATAAGGAACATTGCCATATGAGGAGGAAGAGGCAAAGATGGACAGTTGGTCAACCATGGCTATCTTCCCTTGATGGGGAAAATGAATCATGCAGAAAAGAGAGGAGGCTAAAAAATGCATGGCATGGGTCCAACTCTGTCCGAGTAGAATATTATAGTTTAGATTAGCATCAACACTCTCTACTTTTATGTGAAATGTCTTACCCTCCAAAGTAATGGAAAGGTTAGGAAGGACACTGAATGGTCTAGAATTGCATCCATCAAAAGATTCCAATGTGTTCAGAGATTGGTTCAGGGTAGGAGAACCAATTTCCTTCCAACAAGCAATAGACATGATGCAGGTAGAAGCACCTTCATCAATGACATTCCTATGGATGGTTTTCTCATTTATGATCACTTAAATGTGAAAGGTAATCTGACGAGGTAAGCATGGAACGTGGTTTTCTAGATCAAAACAAATGAGGTTAGAATTAGTTGGATCAATACCTCCAATAGTCGACAACAATGATTTCCGCTGAGAATGATAGCTTTGAAGGACCTTGAGAGCAAACATAGCTAATGACTCTTGAGCGAAATCCTCAACAATTTTATAATTATAAGTGGCTCAAGCGTTTGGATTGTATGAGGAATTTCGCAACACACCTTGAGAAGGTGGTCGAATAGAAGAATCGGGATTATGTCGCTCTATATGGAGAGGACGGAAACTTGATGGGATGGAGGAAGGGGTACATTCCTTCTTTTTCCCTGCTATCGGGGTAGGTGTTTAATAATATTTTGACCTCCTAGCCACATTGATGGGCGTACTCATCATGAACACTTGGGAACCTGGGAAGCAGACGACTGAGGCTGGTCTACCATTTGGGTTTGTTGGGACAAAAAGGGCTCCTTTAGGATAGCCAGGGTCCCTTTGAGCAAATGACTAACTTCAGATTGTCGGGGACAATCTTTAGTGTAGTGATCCTCCTCACAGATGAGGCATGGATATTGGGGCTTCTATTGAGAAGCATTGCCAGCAGATGACTTAGGAGGGCCCTATTTTGGGGCATCGACTTTGCCCTTGCCTTTACCCTTATTTTTACCCTTATAGGATTTGTCCACTGCGGTAGACTGGACATTGCGAACCTCCAAGGTTTTACTAGGACCTGGTGAATTTAGAGAAGGATCATTGGAAGCAGTGTTTGAGACCGATCTCTACTTGGAAGAATATTGTGCGGGGGTCTCGGACACTAAACCAATTACTCCATTAATAGGAGGTGTAGTTGGAAACTTTGATGTCATTAGATCAGATGATGGTTTGGGTGCATCGGGTAACATATCATATAACATGCCAGATTGTGAGTAAATGAGGTATAAATACTGGGAATGCATGATGGCTTGTTATTCACTGACACATCCACCCATAGCTATGTCCTCAATAATTTTTTTGATGAATGATTTGGTGAACCATTCGGCCAACAATGGATCAATGATTTCAAACTTGATTAGGCGACGTCAATGCCTCCATTCGTGGATGTGATCAGAGATGTGGGTTGTAGTGTCTTGCTTGAGTAACATAAGGAGATGGGTGCCAGTTTCATAGTGAACCGACAACTAGAAATGTGTGAGAAAAGCCAGAGCGAGAGTGTTAAATTCATTGTAGGTACTTCGAGGCATGTTAATGTACCACTTGGCTACAACAACTATGAGAGTTCATTGGAAAAGCTAGAGACGAATGGAATCATCAATGTATGAATCTGAGGAGCACCAGAGGTTAAATGTCATCACGTGGGCTTGTGGATCCTCTTTTGATTTTCCCTAAAACTTTCAATAATTGCTTGAGATCTTGGATGGAACTGGAGGCCAGTATGGCGAATGAAGAATTGGATCATTCGTGAGTCTAGAAACATCTGGAAACTCCAATGTGGCCAAGAATGACAATTGGGTATTGAAAGGAATTTGGCGCCTCTGAGCGGCCTCGGACTACAAGACCCATCCTTGATGGTAATTATTTTTTCCCCATAGGAGAGGATTTTGTCCATATGGAATTTGATTTTTCCCCCACTATAGGTTACCTTGCCCGTAGGGAGGATTTTGGCTTGTGTCGCCTTGATACTGTCTAGCCATAGGTTGTTGATAAGAAACATATATGTTAAAAGGTTGTTGAGCCTGTTGAGCTTGGAAATATGGATTTTTCACTTGCTGCCCCTGGGCATAAGGGTTTTGAACCTTTTTCCCCTGGACATAAGGGTTTTGAACCTGCTACTCTTCGACATAAGGATTTTGCACTTGTTGCCCTTGGACATAAGGATTCATAACCTATTGCCCTTAGACATAAGGATTTTGGGCCTGCTACTGCAGGACTTGATGTTGACCATGCCCTTGCAAAGGTTGACCCTGTTGATATGAGCAAAAGGGTTGTTGCTACCCAAGTTGACCTTATTTCTGCAAGCGCTGACCTTGTGGCTATAAAGGTTGTCCCTGTGGCTGCAAAGGTTAACCTTTTTTTTTTTTTACGAGGACATAGGATGGGAGGATTGCTTAACATACTACATCTGTGGCTGCAAGGTTTGCTGCAACTGTTGCAAGGGTTTCCCCAAAGCGAATGATAGTTGCTAGGTTTAAAGACACTGGAACACGTCTCTAGCCTAAACCTTCTAAATGTGACTGTTAAGTTTCAAATGTGCCTTAGGTTGATTGAATACATTTTAAATTTTATCTTGAAATTATGTCTTAGTTTTTAGGCCTTACCGATGTGACTCAAAAAAACTCCCTTATGCAGCTAAATGAGACAAAACCCTTTCAATTCGATGAATGTTTACACTAATGAGAGTAGAGAACACAATGAGTGGAACAAACAAGCAACTGAAAGCACAATGACCTTTTCACTACTTCACTTTCGAAAACAAAATAATGAAAATTCTTTCCACTTCCTATCTTTCCTATCAAATGCACTTCAAGTAGTCCTTTGAACAGTAAAGAGAATTCATTTCTTTTTGAATGCAAATGATGGTGCAACTCTAGTTTTCAATTATGCTAACTAATGTAACCTATTGATTCAAAAAACTAGAATGATATATTTTTCAATGGAATGATAAAATGGATTTTTCACACAAACACTTTAATGAAAAATTTTCAAAAAAATCAACATCAATAAAATGCCAAGCACGAAAAGAGAACTCTTTCCAAACCAATGATGAAAAGACTCAACCAAAACAAGATGAGAAATGTAATCTATGCCTGGAAAGAAACGCTTAATCAAGAGAAGAACAAACAAAACTTTTCAAACTTGTTCAATTGAAATCAAAGCAATAAAAGGACTAAACACAACATGCATAGCACAGTTAACCAACAATTTGACTTGCTAAGCACACAAACAACTGAATGGACAATGACCTAGATGCCTTAGGGCCAAAAACCATCCAAAGAATTGAAAAATAAAGTAAGGAAATCTCAAACCAAACAAGCACACAAACCAAGCTAATGAAGTTTTCTAGTCAGGGAGAACATAGAAAAAATAGGCTAAGAGGCAGAAAATAAGAGGGTAAGACACACTAGTTATGATTTAGGAGAAACCCTTATCTTCACCTAGAGGAATCGACATGATTTCCTAACTAACAAAAAGCACCACAAGGGGCTACGATGTGACTGTTTGAGAGCAAATCATCCTAGTCGATGTGACTGTTAGAAAATAAAGCGCGTTGATTGAGGATTGTTGGCTTGTGTTATATTCTTTCCACGACTAGCCCACGTAGTTAACCGGGGGGTCAGAGGGGGTGCAGAGCCCCCTTTTTGTTGCGCTAATTGTGTAGTGGGGGGGGTGTCACAGGTGGTTTGAGGTGTACCCATAACCCCACTTTAGGTTGGGCGGACCCACCTATGGTTTTGTGCATGATTTTCGCACATGTTTTTTTGGACACAATGGTTTTTGGTCCATGGTTTTGGACATGATGGTTTTTGGTCCATGGTATTGGATGCTTCAGCATGTATAAATATGTATTATAACATTGAAAGGAACATAATGAAAAATCAAGCTGGTAGTCCTGGCTTTTGGATCTAGGGGAAAATGTCTGTGTGTATGTGTTTTATGTGCTATGCTCTCGCATTGTTTATTTTTTGTGTTTTAGAATTCATATGCAGGTAATTTCTGTACAGGGTTAAAACCTACATTTGGTATCAGAGTTATTTTGGCTTCAAGGGGATGCCGTTGTTGCTGAGGGGTTTCGCTCAGGCCTGTGGTAGACCCTGTTTAGTGGGAGATCTGCTAGATCAATTTTGTTGGTGAAAGAAGATGGCGAGCAGTGGAAAGATAGAGATCGAGAAATTTAAGGGTCAGAGTTTTGAGTTGTGGAAACTCAAGATGGAGGATTTGTTGGTGGATAAAGATTAGTGGATCATGATAGATCCGGGTACTAAACCAACGGGAGTGTTTGATGAAGAATGGAAGAAGTTGGATCAGAAGTCAAAGAGCACAATACGATTGTGTGTCTCAGATTTAGTATTGCTGAATGTATCAGGGGAAGCTACGACGAAGGCTTTGTGGGACAAGTTAGGGACTTTGTACCAATCTAAGTCTTTGGTGAATAAACTATTCGTGCAGAAAAAGCTGTATAACCTGAGGATGAAAGATGGAGACTTGGTGAGAAAGCATCTGAATGCGTTTAATACTATGGTAAGTCAGTTATCATCTGTTGATATTAAAATTTTAGATGAAGATAAGTGCATCAATCTGTTGTGTTCTCTACCAGATTTGTGGGATAGTTTGGTTATTGCAATAGGTAGCAATGAAACTGCTTTGCAGTTTGATGAAATAGTCTCAGCCTTGCTGACAGAGAAGATGAGATGGAAAAATATGGATAGCCAGAATGGTGATGCCTTGTATGTACAAGGACGGTCCCAGAACAGAAACAAAAATAAGTCATCGAGTGGGAGATCTAAATCTAGAGGGAGATCTAAATCTCCAGGAAAACCTATAAAGGTGATGTGCTGGAAATGTAGAAAGGAAGGGAACTTTAGAAGGGATTGTAAATCTAAAGCTCCTGATAAAGGAAAGGGATCTGATGATGCTGCTTTTGTAGAGGCGAAAACCACCTCAGATGAAGGTGGGGATGTGTACTTGGCTTCTTCAAGTACACATGTAGATCATGAGTCATGGTTGATTGACTCAGGTGCATCCTTTCATTTCACTCCCCATAGAGAGTGGTTCTACGAGTATGACAAATATGATGGTGGTAATGTCTTCTTGGGGGATGACAGGAAGGCTAGAATCATTGGTCATGGAAAAGTAAAGTTGAAGCTAAGAGATGGAAGGGTTAGAACACTTTCGGGTGTTCTGCATATTCCTGCATTGTCTAGAAATCTGATTTCTATAAGCAAGCTGGATGATGCAGGTCTAAAAACAGTGTTCGAGAAGGATACCTGCAGAATGGTTCGGGGAGCACTGGTATTGATGTGGGGAGTTCGAATTGGAACTCTGTACAAGCTGCAAGGTAGCACTATTATTGATGGGTACAACAGTTGTGTGGTTATTGAAAGTGGAGCAAAACATCTAGTGGTCTTTGGAGAGAAGACCATGCTGTGGCATCAGAGGCTTGGACATATTGGAGAGAAGGGCCTTCAAATACTTCATGGTAAAGGTATGGTAGAAGGTGTGAGTAATAGCTCTCTGGATTTTGATTTCT
>APFE030621813.1:31780-58211 GCA_000404065.3 Pinus taeda
CTGAAGGCTTTGCGGTGAAGGGTAAGAAAGAACTAGTATGCAAGTTAAAGAAGTCTCTGTATGGGTTTAAACAGT
Source organism: Pinus taeda (assembly GCA_000404065.3). NCBI lineage: Eukaryota > Viridiplantae > Streptophyta > Pinopsida > Pinales > Pinaceae > Pinus > Pinus taeda. The sequence continues at coordinate 31,856 of APFE030621813.1, forward strand.
CACCAAGGATGTGGTATCAGAAATTTGATGCATTTATACGGGGACTTGGCTTCACCAGAAGCAAAGTAGATCATTGTGTGTATTTTAAATTAATTGGTGACCGTGTTATTTATCTGGTCTTGTATGTGGATGATATGTTGTTGGTTGGAAATGACAAGAAATTATCCAGGATTTGAAGACCCAATTGTCCTCCAAATTCGACATGAAATATCTCGGTGCTGCAAACTATATTTTGGGCATGGAAATTAAAAGAGATCGGACAAAGAGGAAGCTTTGGTTAAACCAGAGGAAGTATGTCGAGACAATAATGCAGAGGTTTAATATGCAGGATAGTAAACCGGTGAAGGTTCCTATTCCTGTAGGTGTGACGTTATTTGTTGAACAGTGTATCAAGACACAAGAAGAGGAAGACGACATGTCCCGTGTTCCATATGCAAGTGTAGTTGGTAGCTTGATGTATGCAATGGTCTGTACTAGACCAGAAATTTCACATGTAGTGGGAGTATTGAGCAGGTTTATGTCAAAACCAGGGAAGGAGCACTGGACATCAGTGAAGCGGGTTTTCAGGTATTTGCGTGGCACTAATGATTATGATGCTACCAAGGAAGACCAGGATTGGACATAGTGTTGGATATTCGTGGCTTTGTTGATGCAGACTGGGCTGGAGATCTAGATCAGAGAAGATCTGCTAGTGGGTATGTGTTTAACCTATTTGGAGGTGTAGTCAGTTGGATGAGTAAGAAACAATCTGTAGTGGCACTATCAACTACAGAGGCAGAATACATGGCAGCCACTCATGCAAGTAAGGAAGCAGTTTGGTTGCAGAGATTGTGTTCAAGTATGGCGTTAGTACAGGGAGCTATAAGGATAGACTGTGACTTTGTGAGGGATATGATAGAAGACAAAAAGGTGTTGCTAGTAAAGGTGGACACTTTGAAGAATACTACAGATGTATTGAAAAAATCTGTGAGCTCTGAGAAGTTCTCTTGGTGTAGAGAAACAATGGGCATTTCAGGGCTGGAAAAATGACTAAGCTATCCTGTGGAAAGAAAACAACAAGTGGGAGCTTGTTGGGTTGTGTTATATTCTTTCCACGACTAACCTACATAGTGAACGAGGGGTTAGAGGGGGGGTGGAGCCCCCCCTTTGTTGCGTCGATTGTGCAGCGGGGGGGTGGCAGCCCCCCTTGTACGAGGAGTTTGAGGGGGGTGGGTAGCCCCCCTCTATGGGGTCTGGGGCAATGCCCTGGGAAATTTTTTTTTGGACCCTATGTTAGGTTGGGCGAACCTACCTATGTTTTTTGGTCCATGGTTTTGGACGCGATGGTTTTTGGTCCATGGTATTGGATGCTTCAGCACGTATAAATATGTATTATAAAATTAAAAGGAACATAATGAAAAATTAAGTTGGTAGTCCCAGTTTTGGGATCCAGTGGGAAATCTCTGTGTATATGTGTTATGCTCTCGCATTATTTATTTTTCTGTGGTTTAGAATTCGTATGAAGGTAATTTCTGTATGGGGTTAAAACCTACAATAATTTCTCAAGAGGAAAATCGATTTAGAAGATTTCTTGCAGCAGCGGGGCAGTGAGAATTTGGAAGAAGCAATTTTCGGAGAGTACAAGGCAGAGGGAGAACATAAATATGTCCAGAGGAAGGATGGCGTTGGCCCACGAAGTGCTGACACAGAGGCAATGCAATCCTTGAGGGGAAGTTGAGTTTCTGACTAAGGGAAGTCAAGTTTCAGTTTCTAGAAGCTGGGGTAGGAGTTCAGGAGGCAGAAGTTCGATTTTCTCAGCCAGCAAAGGATCCGGAAGAGGCGCAACATAATACCTAGGAGGGGTGTTGCAGAAACTGTCAGGAGTGATGCAGTTCTACACAGAAGCCACGCAGAGGCTGATGCAAAGCATCCAGATTAGCAAGATCAGTCATTCACTCTTCTAGTGACATGGTGAGATCATTTCACCAACATTTTGTTCAATGCTCTCTTTGTATTGGATTGCTAGTTGAGCCTCCCAGAAGTGTACTCATATTTTCTCCTGCATAATAATAAAACCCTCAGAGCTGCTGCATCAGTTTTCCCACTTTGGGTTTTTGCGAGGAATATTGTCCAAAAATAACGGTATCCTATGTTTTTTTTATTTTCCTTGCTCAGATTCTATGTTTCAGAATCATATTTAATTTGGTGTAGGCTGCTTTAGTAATTTACTTCAATGTTTCAAGAAGAAATCTGAAATAAGCTTGTAATGGAATTTACAATCCAAGTGAAGTAGATTCAGTTGGTTGCTGTAGGATTCCTAAGATTGTTAGATCTAGGATTTTTCACATGGTATAAAACTTGGTGTTGATGTGAAACAGGAAGAGCATATCTAGCATTGAAGTAAGGGCCAACTTGTTGCAGCAAACAACAGTTTGAATCCCCTTAGGGATTACACAGTTCTAGCCAGGAGGGCTATATTTTTGTGGATGTCTCTCTTTGAGTGAGCCGATAGAGAGGTAAGACTGTCAGATCAATAATTTTCCAAGGCAGAAAAAAAATACAGAGCATCATTGCATAGCTAGAGGGACATAGTTTTCTACAAGCTGAGTGTTGGGCAAAAAAGACGTCAGAAGGAGGAAGCAAATCACATAGTGAGGGAATACTTCCTCAATTATTTCTTGCCGTTGAAATCAATATTTATGATTTGCTAAGTAACAGACTTACCATCTCCATCAGGGAGTGTGTAAGGCAGCCCAAGAGCTACACAGTAGGGAGAAAGAGGGAGTTGTTTGAAAATTTTTGGAGGATATTAAAATCAGTGGCTTGAAGGATTAGGATAGGTTGGATGGGGCTTCCAACTATGTCATCGGCAAGGCTAGAATGCCTTTCCTTCTAGATTATCATGCCCTCAAGACATATGTTGATAGTGTGGTAGTTGTCCCTGTGAATGCAGATCTGTTGAAGAAGTATAGAGTTGAGATGGTGAAGGTGAAGAGGATGATCCTGGATGGAGTCAAGGATCATGTAGTATGTCATGTTGCTAGCAGAGGGACTTATAAGGAGATGTGGGATGCCTTGGCCACATTGTATTAGGGTGTTGAAGGCCCCGAAAATCGGGTCTACAACAAGGGGGATACCTGCTCGGTCCGGACCTTGGTTGGCAGCTCCTTGTCCGTTTGGTATAGTGGGTCCGACTGGGGATATGGGACCAGTTTCCCAATTCAGTGTGTGTGTGTGAGAAAGATGGGTATTTCTGTTCTAAATGGAATACTTCTGTTCTAATTCTAATCTAATGCTATGTTGTTGTATTCTAATAAACAAAAAAACATCAAAATTTATGCTAACCCGGGGTGTGATCTTTCTTCTATGTGATCTAAAAAGATTTCAAACAATAATTGGTAATAAAGATCATTCAACTATTATAAGAAAAGAATTCAATAAAGATGAACTAGTTCGTATAAGAAGTTAGACGAAACAGTTGTGAAAACTTATCACAAAAATGAGATATTCATACACTAAGCATAAATAAATAGTTATCACCGTACAAAAGTGCCAAATGATAACTCAGGCATCCACGCTGTAATATATAAACAACTGAAAACTGAATATCACTTTAATGCATAAGTAGAAATGGTTAAGAGATAAAAGTACCATTTATAACTAATCCTACTCATGAGCTTCAAGTAACAATTGATTTATCTCTCCTTGATTTAATGTCCACTAAGAGTACAGAAGTGCAACATCGGTAGCAGATATCAAATGCAAATATCAAATAAACCATGTTCCATTCATTCATCAAAACCTCCTCTGAGGGTGCAAAAGTGCATGTTCTGAGGACAAGTTTTTGATAAATTTCTGGACCCTTATCTAAATGCATGAGAAGGGTTTAAATACTATTAACTAAATAACTTATTTACAGAAATTCAGGATTCGGTTTAAATGACCGTCTTTTTTCTAAGTAAAACTATTTCTAAAATTAAATCTAATATCTAACTATTTCTAAATTTTCTCCTTAACGTCGCAAGCATTCAGTATTTGCCTGAGTAGAGTCGACTGACTGTCTTCCGTCTTTGGTTGAGTTAAGCAAACAAAATCGGCAAGATTTGACACTATCTTCTCAGCAAAATTGATGATATACTTGAGAGTCATCCAATGACTATGTATGCCTGGTAATAATCCCATTTCAACTTGGTTAACCCTTGGATTGCTTCTGCTTTTTCTTTAGCTTTCTGTTTCCAGTTTGTTTCTATTGCTGCTTCCTTGTAATTTTTGGGGCTTGCAAGTGACTGCGTAATTAGAAGCCTTCCTTTTCGAGAAAGTTTTCTTAGTGATGCATAAACTGCGTCTGTTTCTTGATATGGGCTTCCCTGATGCTTTTTTCGCCTTTTGCGCCTTTTTCTCTTATCGGGTATAAAGCTAAAAATTTGTAAAAATAGTGATTCCGTGAGCTCTTGACCCTGAGCATTAAACTGTCTGTTTCTGGTATTAACATCGTTCAGTACCCATTCAACCATGGCTGGATATGAGAAATCTGTGATGGATGCTTCAGAAGAGTTCTGCGGCTCTTTCTCTCCCTTAAGTGGATTAGGTGTGCCTTCCGAAATGGACATTGGAGTACTGTCTTTCCTCCTCATAGTTCCCTGCATACTGCCTTGTATAACGCTTCATCCTTTGTTCCTGCAGTTTACAATTGAGGTGGAAGTAATGATAAAAATAACGACAAGAAAACTTTAAATGCCGAAGATATGCAAAACATGCCACCTTACGTGAACTAGTTCTTTGAAAAACACAACACCATACTTCATTAACAACTGGCAACAACTCATTAATTCACATTAAAGCACATGACCAGTTCTTGGCCTAAAAAGTTTTCTCAAATAATGAGCCAGAACCAACTGCGATGGAGAGGTTTTGCGATTTTTCTTTGCGATATCGCAGATCTCTGTATCACATTACCACAATTGCATCGTGCTATTCTATCGCAAGGTTGCTTGGTCGCAAGATCGCAGGATCGCAAGGTTGCTTGGTCACAATATCCCAAGATCGCAGGATCGCAAGGTTGCTTGGTCGCAATATCGCAAGATCGCAGGATCACAGATTGCAAGATCGCGGATCGCAAGGTTTCTTGGTCGCAATCGCAAGATCGCGGATCGCTTAATCGTTATAATCATTATGTGTAATTCATGTGATTTTTGCGATATGCGATATGTGATATCGCATATCGGTGATTTTAAGGTTTTTTAATGTGAGTGCTTCTTAATGCATGCGATGCGATGGAGTTTCATGTCGCAATCTCGCGTTTTTTATCATTTTGGCTCATTTAGAAGGTACCCTATCATTCTTTGTGCGATGCGATCTCTCTTAAGGAGTGAATTTACTTTCTTCATTGTGAAACTTGGTTTTTTAGATTCTTCAAAGGTATTTCCCTAAGTCCATGATGTTGTAAGTTTCATCTAAAAGGAAATATAACACTAATTGATTTTTTCAATTTTTTACTAAGGGTCCCCACTTATTTAGTATTAGCAATAACACTTCATAAGGAGGGGGGTTGTTGGTGGCCACAACAATTAGCGATTCACTTGGAAGAACCAGTTATCTCTGTGTTTCTATTGAATTTTTTCAACTTCCAAAATAGTAAATTTTTCAGAGAATTAAACTTTATTATGGAAAGATAAAGTACATTATGCTCTAACCTGTCAATGACATTTTGTTTCAGCTATTTTCAACTTTGATTATTTGCTCCCTCAAGTTAGTCCTTGTATTTACATAAGCCATTACTTGGTATGTAAAGATAAAACAAAGTCTTCTTTGTAAACCGGTTTTAAAATATGCTCATTTGTCGTAGGTAGAGCCTCTGCTGCCAGCAGGCGTTCATAGCCTCAACAGGGTTACTTGTTACCCAACAATGATCCTGTATCCTACTTAAAGAAACCTACAACTCTCAAAGAAGAATCCACATCCACACTTATTGCTTTAATTTTCTTTTTATTCTTAAAGAATAATGTCTTGGTTTGATAGCCAATTTATGACACAGTCATTCACTCGATTTATAACTTTGCTGAACAAGCTGGCTCGTGATGAGACCCCTTTCCTCTTGATTGTAACAATCTTGAGTCATTGCCCTGTTGTGGTGTGTAGTATTTGGCAAAGTCAGCAAGTTATAATATCTGTGATTATGATAAGCCGGCTCGTGATGAGACCTCTCATTCTTCAAGATGAAGTGTATGCTTGGATTGTTCCTCTGAAAGTTGTGATTTCCTTAGCAAGGAGGAAGTCATTGTTTTTCTTTAGATAGCTCTAGACGACAATGATAGAGTTTTTGGAAGTAGATGTTCTACATAGAGTCTTTATTTTGTTATTGATACCTTTCATTGCACTGATATAAAACAATTTCTTCACTAAAGGTTGTTTTCATCAAATTTTATGAAGTTTAAACTAGTGTCATATCTAAGTTAGAGTCTTTAATTGTATCTTTCAACAATAAAGATCAATTTTTCAAAAGATTTTCCATTTATACAAGTGAAAAATCAAAATCTGAAAGAGAATTAGTGTCTTTTTCGTAAATGCCTAATATAACCATTCACAACTGGTTTTATTATGAAAAGAAAAGTATTACTCTACAAAAATAGAAGAATAATCTTCTATGGAAAATACTTCTTAAGAATATGTTTGTTGACAGGCAAAGAATCTCTTTTACCTGCTAATATCCTGTAACACAAATGTTGATGGACCTAAGACTTCTACAATTTGAAAAGGACCAAGCCACATTCTTTGAAATTTTGTATGCTTCCCCTTTTCTTCATGTGCCTTGTCCCATTTTAAAACTAAGTCTCCCATCTGAAAATCTTTTCTAGTCATTATGTTTGAATCAAAAGAGGATTTTACTAGCACTTGATGATGAGCATGTGTTTTCTTAGCTTGTTTTCGTTGTTCTTCTAATTTGATTATTTCCATTTGTCTTAGGTGTACTAAGGAAGTTGGTACTTCATCAATGTATTGAACTAGAGACAAAGAGGGAATTGCTAATTGAGTTGGAAGAACCACTTCGTTCCCATAAACTAGATTAGAGGGAGAAGTGTCGATGGAAGCTTTTCTCGTTATTTGGTCTGCCCAAAAAGCATATATTAAGGATTTATGCCAATTTTTATGATTTTGGTCTACTGTTCTTTTGATAATCCTGATTAGGATTTTATTTGTAGACTCGGCTAACCCGTTGCCCTCTGGATAATAATTGGCTGAATATTTGAGTTTGAATCCTCTTTTAAGTGCAAATTCAGTCATTTCATTTCCAGAAAAGTATGATGCATTATCGACCATTAAAGCGGAAGGCAATCCAAACCTGGTGACTATAAATTGATTTATGAACTCAATGATATTTTCAGCATTAGTTGTCTTGAGTGGAATTGCTTCTACCCACTTGGTAAAATAATCTGTTGCTGTAAGGATATATCTATGCTGCTTGGAAGAGTGAGGAACGATCTCACCTATTATGTCCAATCCCCACTGACTGAAGGGTTGCTTGATGTTAACTGGTTGTAGTGGTAAGGATGGCTTCTTTTGTCTCCCAACAGTAGTTTGGTAGACTTGACATTTCCTCACGTAACTGTGCAAGCCTTTGAATAACGTGGGCCAGTAATACCCTACATGCAAGATTTTATGTGCAGTAGCATCTCCAGCATAGTGTCTACCTGCTGGCCCATCGTGGAGTTCCTGCAAAACTTTTTCAGCTTCAGATTTCTCAAGACATGTAAGGAGAATAGAATCGTAATTCATTCTAAACATAATATCATTTATGAGCTGATATTGTTTGGCTTTCAACCTTAGAGCTCTTTTCTTAGTATGATCGAGGTGTGAAGGAGCATATCCGTTCTTAAGATAATAAATGATATCAGCGTATAATGACTCTTCATCGTTTAGGCTTACCTTACACATTTGTACCTCTACAGATGGAATTTCAGAAATTTGCGACGCTCCAGCCAGAATTTCAGAAATTTGTGACGCTCCAGCCAGCATTTTGCATTAGAAATGGCCTCTGTTTCCCAATCTGCACTTCCTAACTACCAGTTTTGCCTCTTACGCGGTCTTCATGGGCCTCGGTCAGCGCGCTTTGATCGAGGTCCTCGTCGTTCCTTGCTGGCTGCAAACTGCCACTCTCCAGAGGTCTTCCTGATAGCTCTTTGTTCGTAAATTCGAAGTCTATCCTGATTTGATACAGTCATGGCACTTTTATAATTTTCATGGATCCAATTCGGATCAACACTACAATAATAGAAGAAACAAAAATAGGTTCAATGATCAAAGAATTAGAGATAATCGAATGAATGAAATCAGAATGGAAGATATGAAAGAAGAAGAAGAGATTCTCCAAGTGATCATGAAGAAGATTGTCATCCAAAAAAGAAGTCAAGATTCTCAAGGTAGGAAAGTAATTGTGAATCAGTCTGAATATATTCTTAGTTATGCCCTTATTAGTTAATATCCTCCGGATTCATGGGATAGTTGGTTGGTTGATATTGGGGCCACTCGTCACTTCTCCGGTTATAAGGAAGTTCTCTCTAATTTGGTAGAGAGGGAGTCAAATTTGAAAATCATTCTTGGAGACAACTCCACTCATCCCGTCAAAGGATTTGTGTCCGTCAAATTTCATTTGAATTCCAAGGAATCTATTTTTCTCCATGATGTGACGTAAGTGCCAAGATTGAAGAAAAATTTGGTCTCAATATCTACTTTGGAAGATAAGGGGATGAGGGTTGCCTTCATCAAGGGAAATGTTCTTACTTGGCATGTTGGATCACCTATTAGATATGCATTCACATCGGGATAAAGATATGAAGGACTCTATAGGGTTACTGGAATACCTCTCCTAGCATTGGTTTATGATTCTAATCATCTAAGCGAGCTATGGCACCGAAGATTGGCCCATCTACATTATGGTTCTCTTCCAAAATTGGTCTCAGGAATTCTTAAGGTTCAAGCCCATCATCATGGATTATGTAGGGTTGTGCCAGTGGAAAGAAGATAAGGGGACCATTCCTCTCTAGCGAGAATAAGTCAAATGACATCCTCCATCTCATGCATTTTGATATATGTGGTCCAATGCTCGTGAATTCTATTGGTGGTCATCTCTACTATATCACCTTCATTGATGAATTCTCAAGAAAGACATCGATATGTTATTTGAAGCACAATGATGAAGCCTTAAAATTTTTCAAGGAGTTCAAAACTTTGATTGAAAATCAAACAGGGAAGAAAGTCAAAATATTCAGGTCTGGCAATGGTGGAGAGTACACATCAAGGGAGTTCATTGATGTTTGCAAGAATGAAGGTATCATGAAAGAGAAAATTGTGCCCTATACTTCCAAACAAAATGGAGAGGATGAAAGAAAGAATAGGTCCATTATAGAAGCTACTTGTGCCATGTTCCATGATCAAAAGTTTCTGAAGTTCCTTTGGGGAGAAGCAACAAATGTCATCTTATATGTTCAAAACAGGGTACCTGTTGTGCTATTCAACAACCCCCCATTTATTAATGATAATAGTTAATATTACATTAATAAATGGGGATCCTTTAAACAATCTATCCAAAAAAAAATCTTAGCATTTAGGCATTTCTTTTATTTTTGGAATGAAGCAAAGATATCAATCAAATCCTCTTATTTTAGGAAACTACTAAATGCTTACCTACCCACATATAGCATGATTAAGAACCACCAAAAGACCTTTCTAACCCTCCAAAATCAATTAAAATGATTAAATAAGGACTCTATGCCCAAAACTATCATAAATCCAACATAAACTAAGTCCTTAATATTTTTAGGCTTAGTCTCGCATCACATGTTGCCATTCATAAAGGACCCGCCTTAAAAAGGTTATTTTGAAACATGTGAGATGTGAAATTGCAATGGCGTTATAACCTTTATCGCATTGCATTTCAGGCATCCAAACGAACACCGCAAACTTACCACTAGCTGATATTGTGAAATGCGATCAAAACCTGGACCCACTCCTTAAATTTATCATAAGAAAATGTTTTAGGTCTGCCACTCATTAAAAAGGGTCTTTTACATAGATAAACCTGGCAAGTATCTACATTTTGAAACGATTAACGAGCGGCTTGCATCTTGCAGAAACATAGTAGGAAGTAAGAAAAGTGATAATGCATAATGTGATATTGTGTCGCAAATCACACAATCGCCATCATCGCAATTCAAAGGCTCGCCACTCTAGAAGGTCTCTTCCCGTTTTATGATGCAAACATTTATGAGCATTAAAGCTAAGAGATAAAGAAGCATTAGTGGGAATTTAGTAATAGATAACTGGATTTATGTGTGAAAAGCCATTAGCGTGATATAATATCTTCTTATGTGCGTTCGAACAAAACTCCTTTTATCACCTTTACAAGTTATCTGAATTATTTCGTTTTACGTTCATTATCATCTTTGTGTATCTGATAGCTTTTGTTCTTCACTTTCACGGAAAATCCACACAGCAAATCATTGAGAACAATAGTGAAGAAAGGCAAGGCAGTCATCTCTGAGAAGTCAGAAATGACTCCTATGTTTATGGATACTACATGAAACAGAGAGGGAGGAACCTCTACATGGGAGTCCTTGTATAATATACTGGAGGAAGAGCAACCAAATTCTGGAAACTAAGATTACAGTTGACGAACGTGATTCCTTAGACTCTTCCATGTTAGAGACAACATGCTCATTTTTGCACCGCGTAGCCGCACGCTCGAAGATAATCCCTTATATCGACATGGTTAAATGGGTTATTGATGAAGCTGACATCTTAGACAGAGAATTCAAGACAAGAAGCCAATAGGTTATGGGATGTTTTACCCCAGACAACCTACGACTTATGTACCACCTACCAGAGCCACAAGTCATCTACAACAAGCAGTTCGTTGAGAATTTTGCCAAAGAAAACAATGACCCAACAGCTTGCACCCGGGCTTGGTCAAATAATAAGGAAAAGATTAAGAAAGACAAAAATGATATGTACACTACTTCGTCTATTTGTCCCCCTCATATTTTTGCAGCGGCCATGTTATGTAGACTATATGGCAGCCCTAGTACTAAGTTCTCCCCAGAGTGGTTGTTGTTAATAGATGCAGTTGTTAACGCAACTGTAATGAATTGGCACAAATTTTTCTAACAAATTAGCCAAAACAATTATTGAGTATAGAAGGAAAATAAGTGTTGCTTCGAGAGTTTACCCTCCATTTTTTATGAGGGCCTATGTAATAGATGCAATTTGTTTTAGTTTGAAATTCCCTATCATGGGATGGAAATGGACTATTCAAAATCCACTTCCCATTCACATATACCATAAGGACATGTGGGAATCCAACTTTCAACCACATTTTTTCAAGATTTTTCATGGAGTTATGCTCCCTATTCATAAGCAGCTTTATAATCAAGATGCCCCCAGGTTTTCCCAAGAAGCTGAAGTAGATATCCTCCCGGTGGCTAGATGGTTTGGGGAGGAAACATTTACGTATATCAGGGTTTTTGGCAGCATCACCTCCCCCCATGTCCTCCCATACTATGTTCCAGAAAAATTGATGGCTAGAGAGGTAGTGTATTAAACAGTTAGTGAGGAAGGGATGACAAAGACATTAAATGAATAAAAAAAGGCCATCTGACCTACATTTCTTTTACATTGTGGAGCATTTTCATTACACGACCTAGGGCATGCATTTAGAGAAGTAAAGAACTTGCTATTTCTGCGATTACCCAAATTCCCTGGAAGGCAATATGACCTGTTCGACACTATCGAAAATTTCACCACTTTGGTGAAAATAAAATTATTCAGTAATGAGGAAGATGCCTTTGATGACTTCTTTTTGCAGAAAAACACCTTCACAGAAGTGAAGCATATGGCACAATTACTTTTTGACCATGAAGATCTGGAAAACTTTTATAGTTATAGAGAAATGAGGTTAGCAAAGGTCCCATTGGACCAATTATTGATTGAACCAATAAGGGAGCCTACTCCCAGTGTGAGTATAGAAGGTGACTCTAAAGAAAATTATAAAATTGATTCTAGAGCAGAATCCCAAGAGAAATATATTAGGGAATCACAAAAGTCATCACAAAATGGGAAAATAAGAAGCATGGAGTCGGTAAAGGATACATCCCAGTCTACACAGAAGACAGTTGAAGAGACTTAAGTTAGAAAGCAGGCTTAAATCCATGCCACCTCCACACAGCCAATAAAACCCCTGATAATTGATCTAGAGGAAGAGTGGGACAATTTTAATAAAAGGATCAACATAGAGGAACAGAGTTGCAAACTCCACAACATGAAACAACTCGGGAAATTACAGCAGAAGAGACTGTAAATACTCAAGAGGTAGAACACATCCCTGTTACCCCTACCTCTAAAATAGTTTTGAGAATAGAAGAGATTCTCCCTCTAGATGTGTTTTATAGCCCACAACATAAGGTCGTGGTGAATAGACAAAGAAAGAAAAGGAAGTTGGACTCTACAGCTACTACTACCCCTGAAAATGAACCAATGGATGTTCTCTAGAAAGACTCACCCATTGACCCATCTGCCAATCTTACTAGACTCTCACAGTTTGCATGTGCTTACGCTACAATGACCATGGACAAAGCAACAAAAGTACAAATGTTGCTTAGAGAAAAAAAAAGATAAAATAATTTCGCTTGAGCAACAATTACAGCAAGAAAAATCTGACCACCAGGCATAGATACAGTTGGCTAAGCTACAATGGGAATTTGAGCAGATGCAAATAGAACATTGAACCAACTTAGCTGAGAAGGAAGCACAAATAAAGGCAATAACTGATCTACACAAAGATGATTCAAAAATTGATCAATTTGTTATCGAAGCACTCGGCCTTAACTCCCAGCTGATGCACTAGAAAGAATTATTGTGCCAAAAGATTTCGCAATGGAAATATTATTGCGAAACAAGCGACAAATTGAGAAGTCAAGTCATGGAGATGAGACTTGAATATGATGAGATCTTTAAAAAGGTCTCCGATTTCATCACCTAGCAGAATACAGAATATGGGAGAAAAGCCGACTTGCCTAAACTAGAAGAGTCACATAAAGAAATCCTATTTGTGAGTTGGGATTCTCGTCTTAAAGAAGCAGAAAAGGCAATATCAGACGCGGCGGAAACAACAAACAATGTAATAGAAAATGTCAATGAAAATTTACATAGTGCCAACCTTTTGGCAGAGTCCATTCCAGGTTTTCTTCTTAATGAAAAACAACTTGAACTACAGTGGAAACAGGGAACAAAAGAAAAATCAGAAGTGATAAGGAAAATGACCAGGTTAAACTGGGAAGCATATTGGAAACATTTGGTAAAACCTCACAGCCAATGGATGACCCTGCGATGCCTAACCACTTCTATGGAGAAAATGGCGCCAGCACTAGATGATATCGTATACGCTGGATAGTTGAAAGTTGAAGTCAGCCAACCAACACAGCTCAAGCCCATGATGGACATTTGCGATCTGAAGGATCAAATTTAGGATAGTTAGTCACCATGTTTATTTCTATTTTGATTTTATTTTTGCATAATTTGAGGCAGGTAATTTAAAACTCCTCAATTATTTTTGTAATAATCTATTTTTAGTTTTATAGTTTAGGTATTTAAACCCCTCTCATGCATTTAGAGAAGGGTTAAGAAATTTTATCAGAAATAGTCTTCAAAACATGCACTTCTGTCCCTTTAAGGAAGTTCTGGTGAAATTAATGGAATATGATTTATTTTTACCTGATTTAGCATCTTCTATTGAAATTGCACTTTTGTACTCTTAAATGGTGTTGAATGGACTGAGGATAGATCAATATTGTTGAAACACATGAGTAGGACATATTATAAATGGTACTTTTATCTCGTAATCCTTTTTAATTATGTATTAAGCAATGATTTCTTTTCAAATTGTTTAGGTATGAAAGTATGAATCTTGATTTCCATTATTGCACTTTTGTATGATGATGATCTATATTTATGCTGAATATATGAATAATTCCTTATGCGATATATCTTTCACAATCGTTTTGGCTAAATTTTTATACGAAATGATTATTGTTAAAACAGATTCATTTCTCATCGCAATTGAATGATTTTTATTATCAATTGCTTCAGACATGATTGTAGATCGCATACATCAATTTAATCTTGAGTATAGTTATAATTAGATAGTGTTTAAATTAGGATAAAATGCATGTGATTGTTAGTTTAGTTTAGATTACTTTTAGCTTAGACATTACTTCAAAACATCGCATATCACCCCATTAGCACAATCATTAAATAGATTGGGAAACTGGTCCCATTATCCCCAGTCGGAGCCACTACTCCAAACGGAAAAGGAGATGCCAACCAAGGTCCAAACCGAGTGGTTTTTCCCCATGTTGAAGCAACGAGTTTCGAGGCTTCAACATTTTGGCGCTAGAAGGAGGGCCTGACTGTGAATGGAAAGTAAATCCAAATTAACAGGCTATTCTAAGAGTAAAACTCCCTCACCATCACCTCCAACTTCTCGAAAGTCTTCCAAATCCCTTGATCCTAAGCGAGAAGTTGCACAAAAAATTATACAACCCGTTGCTGAAATCCCAAACAAGCTAGATCATTCTTGTTTTAACTGAAGCCCCTGAAGTTCAATCTTTGATTCATAAATTACAGGGTAATTTACTATCTCGAGAACAATCTGAGTTATTCCAGGATAGTGTTACCTCTTAGTTCACCCCAAGTCAACAGTTAACTAGAGCACATAGTGAAAAGTTTGGAATTCCTTTATTCAAATTTCCTCTACCAAGCCGTAAGAAAGCTAAGAAAACACCATCTAAATCTCACAACGAGGTTCTATCATAATCTTCATTCATTCCATCTATACCCTCACAAGATCAATCATCCACCTCGCCACTCCATATCGTGATTCACACAGGTACAAGAGCTATGTCTTCCTCTACCCAATCACCTTCAACCACTGCTACACCTTCCCCTACCCAAATATGAACAATGGAATAGAATCCTTCAAGGCCATGGACAAACCCAGGGGCTCTTAGGATGGTTGGACCTTTGCATCAATTACCAGCACACCCAGAGAAATGGTTGCCCAAATTCAATCCTGATAATGGCCTATTAGCTGAGGAACATATAAATAATTTCATGTTGTCCATTAACTTGAGTGAAGTAGTGGAAGAAGACGCAATTGTAACATTATTCCCATATACTTTATAGGAAGTAGCAGGATCATGGTACTTTTCATTACCATCAAGTTCTATTAATAATTGGGATGCTTTTCAAGAGCAATTTTTAACTAAATTTGGAGATGATAGATCTACAGCTACCCTAATCAATGATCTCTCCAACTTGAAAGCTGAATTGAAAGATCCCATTAAGGACTTCAATTCTCTCTTCAATAAATTATTGAATAAGATACCAATGGAATCTAAGCCTTCAGATGAGGTCCAAAATGAGTGGTACATTTCTTCTCTATCGTCAAACACATCTATCTTCATTGATAGAGCTGCCAGACCAACTTTGGCCGAAAATATGAAAGAGGAAATAGCTGTGGAGAAACACATTCTAGGTGTGGTAAAGAAAAACACATTAGATGAACAAAAATCTAAGAAAGTAACCTTTAGGGATGGCTATAAGAAGAAACCACCAAAATATCCTTTTGATCTTGAAGGGTTACAGAAAGTCCTCAAGACCATGTCTAACGAAATGGTTGATATTAAAAAATAGGTAGCAGAGACTTCCTCTAAGAAAACTTTTAGACCATTTAAAGGGAATTCTCCTGCTGATCCTAAACCTTCAAATGCTATATCAAATGCTGAATCGGATGGAGAGGAGGACGAAGTTTCAACAAATGAAGACCAAACGGACGATGAAGAAGTGGTAGAATTACAAGGAATGTGAGATTTTATACTTCCCAATGAAGAAACTCAAGAAGCATTACCTATCGCTACCCAAAGTAAAAACCCTATTGAATTATCACAAACCAATCCAAAACATAAGGCTTCAATGCCACCCCTTAGGGACAAAGCAATAGGTAAGAAATTTGTACCAAAGTCCACTCAAACTATGTCTACTCAATTGGATCCTTCTCCTTCATCTAAAACTTTGAAAGTTTCTGATGAAATGGAATATAATATTATTGATTATATGAAGAAAACTAGGGAAAACATGACCTTTCATGAGTTTAGTAAATTGAAGCATCAACAGAAGTTAATTCTTAAAGAACTTAAAGTAGTACCTACTGTGTCGCTTCATGCTACTGTGATCTCACAAGCTGCCCAAGAAATGGGAAGGCCCCTTCACACTTCTTTGAATAAGATTGATCCAACCGATATAGCTCTAATTGGGGGAAGATCAAAATCCCACACTCCACCATTTCTCCTTAATTTTGAAGTCTTTAATAAAAACTTACACAACTGTCTAGTTGATTATGGAGCTTCATCTAACATCTTACCCAGAACAGTTTGTGTAAAGTTGAATGTTCAGCCTTAGAAAATCTGTTGTACGAATAGTTTAGTTAGATCTCTCTCAAGTCGAAGTTAACCATCAGACTTTCATCAAACCCTAAAGTTTTCCAAGTCATTGACATACTTGTAGCTAACATTCCCAAGTTCTATGGCTTGATCCTTAGTAGAGATTGGTCAGAAAAACTTCATGGTTATTTTGCAACTGACTGGTCTCACGTGTGGCTTCCTTATAATGGCAAACCAAATCAAATAAGGGTTGATCACGAGAAACATGAAAAATACATAGTAACAAAATTAGAAGGAGAAAATGAACCAATCATGTATAGCAACAATATCATTGGAAACTATTCTATAGAATCATTTCTAGGGAATTTCAATGCTCACACTTCACCTTTCTTAGAAAACTCTGTTATCTCTCAAGTTGAAATTTTTTTCCAAATAGACACTTCTAAATGTGTAAATTTTGTAGATAAACCTGTAGTTAGATCTTTATTCTGGAAATTATTTTTTTGATGGATCTAAATCCAATGATGAAGTAGGAGTAGGTTGCATCTTAGTCAGCCCAGAGGGGGAAAAGACCATGTTAACATGCAAACTTGAATTCGATTGCACAAACAACACCACTGAATATGAAGCACTAGTTCAAGGTTTGTATAAGGCAATTGGCCTTAGCGTCAAATACCTCCAAGTATTCAGAGATTCAAAGATTGTCATAAAATAGGTGAGAAATACTACACACTGCTTGTTAGGACATTTGAAACACTATCAGTCCTTAGTCCAAGACCTGACTCTTCAGTTTACAACATTTAATATTTCCCCTATTCCAAGACTCCAGAATGCTAGTGCCGATCTTCTAGCCAATCTCACTTCCAAGCTTATCCCACTAGAGGATTATAGCCCAAATCAATTTTCCATTGAATTAATTTTTAGACCTTCTATTCCTGACAATATCACCAACTAGAGAGTCTTTAATAATGATTCGGATATCATAAGCTTCCTAACCTCAGAAGGCTCTTACGATGACCAGATAGTTGATGAAGACCAACATGATAAACAACTTAAACAAGAAAATTTCATTAATGCTATACCAAAATCTGTAGTTAAGTTGGAAGATTTATATGACCCCAAAGACAGACTTAAACGATCCACCAATTCAAAAATTCATAGTTCAACTCTGAGGTTTGAATTGATCAATATTGGGACTAATTTAAAACCTCAAAATATTAATTTAGGTCTTGTACTTATGTCAGACGAAAAAACAACTTTTATAGGTTTGTTGAAAAGATACAAGAATATCTTTGCATGGAGCTATGAATATCTTAAGACATACGACACCTCTATTATCCAACATACTATTCCCATGATATTTGATGAAAGACCTATTCAACAGAAATTGAGGAAGATCCATCCTAATTTAGAAAGTCAAATTAAATCTGAGTTGAATAAACTGCTAAAAGCCAAAATTATTTTTCTTGTCTGACATTCCCAATGGGTTTCCAATCTTGTCCCAGTAAAAAAAAAAGAATGACGATATTCGGATATGTATAGATTTCCGCAACCTCAATAAAGATTGCGAAAAGGATAATTTCCCATTACCCCCTATGCAACAAGTTTTGCAATCAGTAGTAGGCTCAGAGCTAATGTCTTTCATGGATGGATTCTCAGGTTATAATCAAATCTAATTACATCTAGATGACCAGCTGAAAACTACATTCAGAACAAAATGGGGCACTTACGCTTATCAAAATATATCATTTGGACTTATCAATGTTGGTGCCACTTTCCAGGGAGCTATGGATATAGCCTTCAAAGGTTTAGTAAACAAATCAGTAGTGATCTACTTGGATGATATAACAGTATACTCCAAAAAACGCAGTAATCATCTAAGAGATTTAAAACAGATATTTGAACGTTGCCAAAGGTATGGAATTTCTCTTAACCCCAAGAAGTCCTTTTTCATATTAAGTGAAGGAAAACTCCTTGGATTCATTGTGTCCAAAGTAGGATTTCATATTAACCATGACAGAATTAGAGAAATTTCTGAAATACCTTTACCGCATAACAAAAAATTAATGCAATATTTCATGGGTCAAATAAATTTTGTTAAAATATTTGTCCCTGACTTCTCAAGAATTGTTTTACCTCTTCAATCCATGATAAATAAAAATTCTTTGTTCAAATCGGGACATTTAGAACATGAAGCTTTTAGCTTGATAAAATAAGCAATCATAAACACCCCATCTTTAGCAACGTCAAATTTTTCGAACCATTTCATTCTATTTACTTTCGCTTCCGAGAAATCATACGCAACCATATTGACACAAGTAAATTAAGAAAAAGCTGAAGCCCCAATCTCTTTCTTTAGCTCCAATTTGCAGGGAACTAAATTAAATTACTTAGATGTTGAAAAACAAGCTTTCACTGTTTTCAAGTCTATAAAACATTTCAGACCTTTTCACCTCAAAACCCACACTAAAGTAATAGTACCATTCTCAGTAGTGAGAAATATTTTAATACAAAGGGATGTAGGTGAAAAGAGAGTGAATTGGATGACAACCCTACAAGAATATGACATAGAAATTAAACCAGCGAAAATTGTAAACGGTCAAGGCTTTTTGCAGGATGTTGGAAGGAGCATCTAATCTATCAGAATTGAAGCATTGAGGTGACAATGTACAAATCTATGAGGTAAGCCTTAATGACACAGAATCAAAGTATGTTGATATCATATTTTACTTAAAAAATGGATATGCCCCAACCCAATTAAATTACACAAAGAAAAGAGCATTGGGATTAAAAGTTAGGCAATATCAAATTGTCAAAGATGTGTTGTTTAGAATAAATTATGATTATGTTTTCCTTATATGTCTTGAAAAATCTCAAGTAGAGAAGGTGTTGCAGGAACTTCATGATGGAACAACTAGTGGTCACTTTGGAGGTGATACTACAACACATAAAATCCTGCATGCCGGCTATTACTGGCCAACGTTGTTCAAAGATGCACATAGTTATGTAAGGAAATGTAAGATTTGTCAAAAAACTGCTGGAAGATAGAGGAAACCCGCATTACCATTACAGCCAGTCAACATTGACCAACCATTTGAACAATGGGGATTGGAAGTAATAGGTGATATTGTTCCCCATTCTTCTGAACATCATAGGTATATCCTTATAGCCACAGATTATTTCACCAAATAGGTAGAAGCAATTCCACTCAAGGTAGCCAATTCAGAAAATATTATTGAATTTATAGATCAATTTATCATCACCAGGTTTTCCTACCATCTGCTTTGATGTTTGATAATGCATCTTATTTTTCAAGCAATGTTATGACATAATTTTCTCTTAAAAGAGGTTTTAAGCTTAAGTATTCTGCCAATTACTACCCGCAAAGAAATGGGTTAGCCGAATCCACAAAAAAAAAATCTCATAAGGATTATTAAACGAATTGTTGACCAAATCCAAAAGAACTGGCATAAGTCCTTAGTGTTTGCTCTATGAGCGGATTGAATAACTCAGAAAGCCTCCATTGGCACTTCTCCTTTTAATTTGGTCTATGGGAAAGAAGCAATCTTGCCAACAAATGAAGCTATTCCCTCCTTAGCCTTAGTTCAATTCATTGAAGAAACTCCTTCTTCCTCTATGCAGGTTACAAATTGTCAAGCTCGAAGAGGAAAGGGAAAAAGCCAAGACTATGCATGCACATCATCAGCAGTTAGTCAAAGCCTCCTTTGATTCAAATTCTGTAACTTCAAAGTATTTTCAACTCAAAGACCTAGTATTAAAATGGGATAAATCCCATGGAGAGAAAGGTAAGCATACCAAATTCCAACAAATGTGGCTTGGCCCATTTCAAATTGTGGAACAAATAGGCCCATCAACTTTTCTATTACAAGATTTATCAGGTAAGAGATAATCTCTACCTGTTAATGGGCAGGTTCTAAAGAAATACTTTCCGTAGAATATTATCTCTTCTATTCACTATATATTATTGCCTTTAGTTAAAATAAAAAATAAAAAAATAGAAAGAATCATACAAATTGAAAATCATTTACTTTTGGTTTTACAGAGGGTAGAATCTTTTTAATTTTGACTTTTCGCTTGTGTAAGTAAGGATTGTTATGAAAGTAATATTTACATATGAAATATATAGTTAAGTTCTGTCACTCTTAAACTACTTGTTTTCTACCTAAATTATCTGAATTTTGATGAAACTTAGCTTTAAGAAAGAAACTTTTCCTTTACATCAGTCCAAAAAAGTATCAATAACAAAGCAAAGTCCCTCTCCAGAAAAGCATCTTTAAAACTCTACAGTTGTCGTCCATAAGCTCTTAAGGAGCCAATGATTCTCCCCACTTAATCAACTTTCATTTTTATAGTGTAATTCTAAAATATACTTAAACTTAAAGGATAAAAGGTCTCATCAAGAGTCAGCTTACCATGATCATAAGATTATAACTAACTGACATTACCAATACTGCATATCAAAACAAGGTAATGGCTTAAGATTATAATAATCAAAAGACAAGGGTTCTCATCATGAGCCATCTTTTTCAGTTAAGTTACAAATCAAGTGAATGGAATTGTCAAGGTTGGTCACCAAATCAAGGCATTGTCCTTTAAGGAATAAAAGATGAAGAGCTGAAGCAACAACGAATTACTTCAGAAAATAATGAAAGCAATAAGTATAATTACGAGCTTAACTTTAAAATTGCATTCTGATTTAAGTGGGATACTGAATCATTGTTGGTTAAGAGGTAACCTTTTCGAGGCTATGAATGCCTATTGGCAGCGGATGCTCTTCCTACGACAACTGAGTATACCAAAAACTGATCTGAGAAGAGACTCCTTGCTTTTATCTTTAAAAACCAAGTAAAGACTGATGTAGACAAAGTGACTTTTTATGAGAAAAGAATAATCAAAAGAACAATAGTTAAGTAGAAGTTGCTTGATTAATAAAGAGCAGTATTACTTACCTTATATTCCATATAACTTATTTTATTTTCAAAACTATCTTTATTTTGGAAGTTTTAGAAATTTCAAAAAACTCTCAGAGATAACTGGTTCTTCCAAGTGAATCGCCAATTGTTGTGCTAGTCAACAACCCCCCATTTATTAATGATAGTAGTTAATATTACATTAATAAATGGGGACCCTTTAAAAAATCTATCCAAAAAACAAAACTTAACATTTAGGAATTTCTTTTATTTTTGGAATAAAGCAAAGATATCAATCAAATCCCCTTTTTTTAGAAAACTACTAAATTCTTACCTACCTACATATAGCATGATTAAGCACCACCAAAAGACCTTTCTAACCCTCCCAAATCAAGTAAAATGATTAAATAAGGACTCTATGCCCGAAACTATCATAAATACGACATAAACTAAGTCCTTAATCTTTTTAGGTTGTCTCGCATCGCATGTCGCCATTCATAAAGGACTCGCCTTAAAAAGGTTATTTCGAAACATGTGAGATGCGAAATTGCGATGGCATTATAACCTTTATCGCATCGCATTTCGGGCATTCAAATGAACACTGCAAACTTACCACCAGCCAATATCGTGAAATGGGATCAAAATGACCCACTCCTTAAATATATCATAAGCAAATGTTTTAGGTCCACCACTCATTAAAAAGGGTCTTTTACATAGATAAACCTGGAAAGTAGCTACGTTTTGAAACGATTAATGAGTAGATCACATCTTGCATCTCGCAGAAACAAAGTAGGAGGTAAGAAAAGTGATAAGACATAATGTGATATTGCGATCTGCGATATTGCTTCATAAATCACACAATCGCCATCATCGCAGTTCAAAGGCTCACCACCCTAGAAACTTTCTTCCCGTTTTATAATGCAGACATTTATGAAAATTAAAGCTAAGGAATAATGAAGCATTAGTGGGCATTTAGTAAGAGATAATTGCATTTATGTGTGAAAAGCCATTTAGTGTGATATAATATCTTCTTACGTGTGTTTGAATAAAACTCCTTTTATCACCTTTACAAGTTATCTACGTTATTTCCTTTTACGTTCATTATCATCTTTGTGTATCTGATAGTTGTTGTTCTTCACTTTAAGGGAAAATCCACAGAGAAAATCGTTGAGAATAATGGTGAAGAAAGGCAAGGCAGACAACTTTGAGAAGTTAGAAATGACTCCTCTGTTTACGGATACTACATGCAACAGAGAGGGAGGAACCTCTACATGGGAGACCATGTATAATATACTGGAGGAAGAGCAACCAAGGATTCTGGAAACGAATATTATAGTTGACGAACGTGATTCCTCGGATGCTTCCATGTTAGAGACAGCAAGCTCATTTTTGCACCACATAGCCGTGTGCCCGAAGATAATCCCTTATACTGACATGGTTAAATGGGTTATTGATGAAGCCGACATCTCAAATAGAGAAATAAAGACAAGAAGCCAAGAGGTTATGGGATATTTTACCCTAGACAACCTACGGCTTATGTACCACCTACCAAAGGCACAAGTCATCTACAATAGGCAGTTCATTGAGAAGTTTGCCAAAGAAAACGACGACTCAGCAAACTGCACTCGGGCTTGGTTAAATAGTGAGGAAAAAAATCAAGAAAGATAGAAATGGTATGTACACTACTTTGTCTATTTTTCCCCCTCATAGTTTTGCAACGGCCATGCTATGTGGACTATTTGGCAGACCCGATAGTACTAAGTTCTCCCCAAAGTGGTTGTCGTTAATAGATGAAGCTATTAATGCAATTGTAATGAATTGGGCACAAATTTTGTCTGACAATTTAGCAAAACCAATTATCAAGTATAGAAGGAAAATAAGTGTTGCTTCGAGAGTTTACCCTCCATTTTTTATGAGCACCTATGTAATAGATGCAATTTGTTTTAGTTTGAAATTCCCTATCATGGGATGGAAATGGATTGTTTCAAAATCCACTTCCCATTCACATATACCATAAGGACATGTGGGAATCCAACTTTCAATCACATTTTTTCAAGATTTGTCATGGCTTTATGCTCCCTATTCACAAGTGGCTTTATAATCAAGATGCCTGTAGGTTTTCCCAAGAAGTTGAAGTAGATATCTTCCCAGTGGCTAGATGGTTTGGGGAGGAAACATTTACGTATATTAGGGTTTTTGGTAGCATCACCTCCCCCCATGTCCTTGTTGATGTCAATTAGAGTTCATTTAATGTCAACCAAGGAAGGTAAACTTAGAAGTACTTATCTAAAATATATAGATCTAGAAAGGTTTCTAATTTGTCGGAGACCTTTTGGTTCTATTACAAGAACACATTCATCAAAATCTCTTCCAACAACTAAACAAACCTAGATCTAATAATTATCTGAGATCCTAAGGTTCCCTTACAAGAACAGTTGAATTTTAGGATCTATTCCAATATTAGAACATCTAACAAAAACTTAAAAGATGAAATCAAACAAAAACATAAATTAAATTATACCTAAAATAAGTATGCAAGTGAGGCCATGGGGGCCCTCCATAACTCCACAGGCACACCACTTCAAAGAAGACTCAGATGTAGAGGCAAAATCAAAGTATGATTCTTTATTTCAAAATATCCATTACAAACCAACTCTAAGATTACAACTCTAAGCTTTTAAGATTACATACTCCAAAATTTTAAGATTACAAAAACTTACAAATGGAACTCTAAAAAATTACAAATGGAGGAGATTGTACTCCTATTTATACAATGGGATGAGATAAAAAACTCATAATGATGATCCACTAATCTCTCTTTAGTTCCATACATCTCTCAACCATCTAGACACATAACCCCCTTTTGTCCTTGATCTTCTCCATGAGGTTTATCTTATCAAATTCGAATTTGATCATTCAAGGCCACATAAAGGTGTCTTGGAAGCTTCCTTAGCACCTACACATGTCACAAAAGCAATCCACTTTCCATATATGAAGTAAAATATATTATTTTCTAATATTTAATCAAGAATTTCTCTTTAAAATGCTTAAAAAATAAATAATATTTGGAAGATATAAATGAGACCCATTAATGGTGAACAATAGGGAAAATGAAGTGACATGGTGGTGAATAATGAATGATATAATGGAAGCATAGGTGAAAAATGTATGGTAATGAGTAATATTTGTATGACATTTTAAAGCCCAAACATACTCCCCAACTGAAGCTCTTGCATGTCCTCATGCAAGCTACTACAATGACTTAGTTTGTTTGATTCTTAGATGAGCTTCTTTTTACAAGATGTTTGGTTCTTGTGTAACAACCATCTTTCAATCATGGACTTCATTTTTAACTTTGCACATCTTTTGATAACTTCTATTTCCACAAAGCATTTGCATATTTGAATTACTAGTTCTTGTGTTACAATCATTATTTACTTTGTCAAGATATCTTTTTTAATGATTGGTTCTTGTGTTACAATCATTATTTTCTTTGTTTAGATCAATCATTTTTAAGAAGTCATTTAATATGCTCATCATTTTGTAGTAGTTTTTATTGTGGGAAGTGTTAGCACTTGAAATTTCACCTAGGCTGAGATAGACAAACCTCAAGGCAACATCAAACCATTTCACCTCGTAGCTAGCCCTACGAGGTATGAGAAGGCTCTCTCGGGTCAAACTCGGTGGATTTTTCAATAGGATGAGTTAACCAAGTAGAAACACGGATTTTAGGCTAGTAAACTGATAAGGGGGGGTTGATTTAAAGTTTTTGGGTTTTTTGGTGGCCATTGGAGGGAGTGCAATTCAGGGTGCGGGGATTGAGCTCAGTTTTTGCAGGTGGGTCTTTGGGGCAAGGTAGGAGTTTATGCTCATGCTTTTAGCTGGAATAGATGATCAAGGAGGAAAGAAGAGAAGCTAAAGAGGGAAAACAATGAATTCGAATCCTCTCTAGACAGTGGAAAACATAAATATTAAACAAAATTGAAAGTTGAGCATGGCATGCATGAATTCAAACTTTATCACTTCTTTGTTTAATTAGCAGCAAGAGATTAAGAGATGGAACACATAAACACACTTACAATGACAAGTAGGAAACACACCATCAACATAATAATCCACAAGAATCCACAATGAGGTCTGCAAAACCCTGGCCTTCCTTTTCCTCAAATTGCAGAGATATAAGTCAAAAAATACAATAGAGCTTCTCCCTCTAGAGTCCAACCATGAAAATGAGTAAGAGAAGGCATAATATAGAAGATCTAACTCCTTTCCCCACCTCTAGGGGTCGAGCTCAACTTCCTAGGAGCTGTTGCAACTAATTCTAAATCAGTCACTAAATAATAGGCCAGCTCAACAACTTGCCTCTAAAACATGCATTAAATATTCACTATTTACATCAAAGAAGCTTCTAGAAGAGGTAAAGAAGAGTAAAAGTATCTAATGTCATGAAATTTACACAAGAATCCATCATTTACATGCCCAAATAGTCAACCAAAGTGAAAACAGTGCTTTGCTGGCCGAACTGGTCAAAAACTGGCAAATTTGCCTGAGTGGTCGCACCCTTGGCTCGAGTGGTCGCACCTTTTTGCAGCTCTGTTTGAGGGCCTTCCCGGTGTCCAAATCAGATGCAGGATAGCTCGTTGGAAAGGTCGGGAAGTATGCTTTCCAACCCAACTAGAATTTCGTAATTTGGAGTTGATTTGACCTCGCAAAAATCAAATCTCCCAAGACTGCTTTCTGGAACTCAAAAAAGGGGCAGAAAGTCAAAATTTGCATGCATAATCTCCATAAAATCTGAAACCCTTCCATATGCAAGTGTATCTTTGCCTGAAAAATCCAAAAATGTAGAGTTTTCCCCGTTCCGATCTGTCCCCACGACTGGTCTCGTAAGGGGTGAGACCACTCGAATGGCCAAAACCTGTAAAATTCCCAAAAATGTCAAAAATGCCTCAAAATTCT
>APFE030621817.1:11272-41206 GCA_000404065.3 Pinus taeda
CCAGTACAGAAATATTGTAAAAGGATTTTCTTATTAAGAAGAAGATTGAGATGACTTGCAGCAGGTGGTTTTCTCCCTAATTGGGTTTCCACCTTATATCATGGTGTTCATGTGTGTGGCTTATGTGTGATGATCTGTTCTATTTTACTACACCTGTTTACTATTAATATGGTTAATAATGTTCTAATGCACTCATTAAGGATCTACTAACTGAATCATAAGAAGTTGTGGAAGTAGCATATATGAATATAAATAGGGAAATGAAAATGTTTTATTGATGTGATAATACTGATTCACCCCCCCTCCTCTCAATATTATTTCCAACATATTCTTGTATTTTCAAACACTGTGCTACTAGCATTACTCTGGAAAATGATAGCCTCAGACTAAGACACTCTTTGAAATAACAAAACGCTCCCGGATTGACATATTAATGTGAGGTAACTAGAGGTGAAAGAGACCCTTTTTATAGCTCCACACTCTGCACGTGGTTGCTCCACATCATCCCGAGGTTCCTTCTTCAGAGCTAGAAGCTCTTGAACTACATGTAGGGTAGGCTCCCTCTCAAGGGAACATCTCATGGCATTCTCTTCATCGAATTTTACATCTCTGCGAACCATTTCCATCCTATTGGTCGGTAGGTACACCCAATAGTTATGAGGTGTATCAGTGTACCCCAAAATATACCAAACTTAGTTGTTGGCTCAATTTTTTTCCGTGCATCCTTGGTTACATGGTGGTAGACCGATGAACCAAAAATCCTAAAGTGTCCCACATCTGGTTTCTTCCCTAAAAAAGCCTCTTCGGTGTACTCATACCAAGAATTTGATGAGGGCTTCTATTTTGCAAATAAACAATTGTGTTGCATGCTTCAACGTACAAGTGTAGTGGTAGGCCCTGATCATGAAACATCGTTCATGCCGCTTCTACAATGCTTCTGTTCTTCCTTTCATCTACCCCATTCCATTGTGGGTTATGAGGTGTTATCAACTCCTGTCGAATTCCTTCTGATGCACAAAAAAATTTGAACTCATTCGACACATACTCTCCACTATTATCACTCCTAAGAGATTTAACTTTCTTGCCAGTATCTTTCTCAACCAATGCTTTAAATTCACAAAAAATTTCAAAAGTATGATCTTTCTTCTACATGAAGAAGATCCAACACTTATGAGAAAAATCATCAACAAATATAACATAATACCTATGCTTGGCCATGGATGCTGTTGAGAATGGTCCACACACATCTCAGTGAAATCGATCAAGGATTGCTTGTGATCGACTGTCCTTCTCATGAAAGGAATATTTGGTGTACTTTCCCAATGTACACCCTTTGCATGTGTCTACCTACTCAAGTGTACCCTTGAGAAGACCAGTAGAAATTTTCTTAATGATCTTCAAAGTGCCATGGTGCAAGTGACACAAACTCATGTGCCACAACTCACTGTTGTCTCGGCTCTGCACCTTCTCTGCTTTCGTGCTCAAGGCAACACAATCTTCTACCTCCAACTTGTAGAGATTCTTCACTCAAACCCCTATCTTATTCACCTGTCCTATGGCTATGTGATGAAGGAATGCCTTTCCGTTACTAAATATCACATCATAGTGTCTATCCTCCAACATGGCAACATATACCAAGTTCTTCTTCAAACAAGCAATATACATAACATCTCACAAAATGAGGGGAGAATCTGACTCTCTCTAAAAGGTAACTGTACCAAGGCTAGTAGCACTATACCTCCCATCATCACCCATCTTGATATGAATTTGGAGATCCTTATCCTCCAAGTTACTGAAGAGCTATTTGTTACAAGTCATGTGGAAGGAAGCTCCACTATCCAAGTACCACACACTACCCATCATCGATGACACCATACAAGTGATGAGAGTAAAGTCTAGTTCGAATTGTGAGGAAAGAGCCACACCCGCTACTCCTTATGGGGGATTCTTACCAACCTTATTGAGCAGACACTTTGTGGCAAAATGTCCCAACTCGTGACAGTGAAAACACTTGACTTTCAACATGTCATTCTTCTTTCCGCCCTGACAAGAATCAAATTTTGAATGGGATGACTTCCCCTTCCCTTTATTTTCATTACCCACTAAGTCACACTTCTCCCCATCATCATGATTTGATGACAATTTATCTCTGTTGTTCCGTCGAATGTCTTCCTGTACCAAGTTGGATCACAACTGCTCCAAATTTGGTAGCTTCTCCCTCCCATTAACTGAGTCCTGGTTACTATTCTAGCTCTTGGGAAGTCCTATACGTGTTAGGCTCACCATATCATCTTCGACAACAGTAATCCTGACACTTCCAAGCTCATCTTGACAAGTGGTAAACTTGGTGAAGTACTTCAAAATTGAGTCACCCTTATCCATCTTGATCTTTCTAAGTTTTTCCATCAGTGCCAACTTCCTATGGTCACTGCTATTTTGAAATAGGTCCATCAATGCCTTCCACATTGTGTATGGAGTGTCCTTACCATGTATACTCAAGACAATGTGACCTCGAACTCCTTCCAAGACAATCCTTCTAGATTTTGCCACACATTTTCTCCATTCAACTAGATCTTTAGAATCAGATGTTGGAGGCTTAGGAATATCATGATCTTTGAATTCCTTGAGGCCATTGTCTTCCAACATTGTCTCCATCCTATCCTTCCAAGCTATGTAATTCAATGTTCCCTCTATAGAGCATACTAAAGTCTTAGGTCATAGAATGACATATTGCTGACTCTAAAGTATGAACTTGCAAATTCGATTTCACTTACAAAAAAAAATTGAATTATACTCTTCTATATTGTATTCAACTCCGATACCATGTAGAGTTTTAATTATATATTCAACATATTATGCAATATGATAAAACATAAGACAAGAATCTACTCTAATCTTCATTGGAAACCAAAATTGATCAATGAAAACAATAAACAAAAAAGGAAGAATATCAATTACACATAACACAATATTTCTTTGTGGAAAGCAACTTCTAAAAACCCCAACTATTTATATTGCATTAATCAGAAGATCTGAGAAGAAAAGACAATGTTTGTTCAACCTCGAACAATTTTTGCACTAGTATAATCCAACTCTTTGCCTCACAAGCCAACACTAGCCAATTATGTTGCCTGCCAAGTCCCTACTTCCTTGCACAATTCCCAAGAGACTTATCCCATATTTAATTAGGAAATCCACTCTCCATAATTGTGCAATCCATCCATAGGCCCTCAACTGATTGCATGCACCATCTGTACAACTTGAAAAATTATACAAATGATAGAACATTGTCCTTGAACTCTAATCTCAACTAGGTCTTCCTCTGAACTGACATTCATGAGTTATTTATGAGAGAATCTTCAGTTAAATGGTGTGGCCCTGAGGATGCACTGGTTTCTGTCCCCACTACTAGACCTGCTACTAGTTCCTCTAACAATTAGAACTAGTTTAGCTGACTATAACTCAGTTAGACATATAATTAGTTACAACTCAAAAGAAATCAACCTGGGCCCCTAAAATTTAGGGATCACTCTACACGAGTCTACATAGACTTCCAACTCAAATTTCCTAAGCCAACTAAGTCAATTTAACTTAGTTAACTATTACAAGTTGCTATGAAAATAGAATTTCGATTTAATTCACAATTTAATTCAAGGAAAAATTAAATTGGAATT
Source organism: Pinus taeda (assembly GCA_000404065.3). Taxonomy (NCBI): domain Eukaryota; kingdom Viridiplantae; phylum Streptophyta; class Pinopsida; order Pinales; family Pinaceae; genus Pinus; species Pinus taeda. The sequence goes on from APFE030621817.1 coordinate 14,947, forward strand.
TATCGTTGCTATTTTTAACAGAGATGGATTCTGGTTGTTATGTGGAACTTCGTCGCAAGAATTTGAGAAACCAAGGGTAGAAGAACAAATATAAAGGTATATATTCCCCATATATGAGCCTGAAGGCTTAACAACACTCGGTTATGTGGTGGAATCACAATAAGAGGGCTAAAAGAAAAATGGACAAGAACTATACCGATGGTCAGAGGTGTTGGTTCTTTGGCATATGAACAATATGGAGCTAAGCACAGAAGGGCGCAAGGCCTAGGAAATTTGAATTTTCATAACTGTATTTTAATTAAAGTTATAATGCGCCTCGACTCCGAAGTTGCACTATGGTAATATTACAGTATGTATTGAGCCTCAATAATGTAGCATGGAGTTAAAAAAGATGGATGGGCTGGTAGCTAAGTACAAAGCACCTCCACTCCACCACCACAACTGATCACGGCCAATTCTGAGAAGAGAAGTTTCATGCTGTTAAGGGAAGAAAGCGAGAGGTGAACTGGCTGGAAATTGTGGGGAATACCATGACATAAGTATCCACAAAAAATCAACCCACCACTAATCCATACATCAAATCTTGAATCTGCCTAAGGAAATCAGGGAAATCGGCAAGGAGATATTTTGTTGTGTCCATCACAACACCACACGTTTTTCATATTTCTGTTTTTTTTTGTAATTTTTTGTATTTCCAAGAAGAGAATCAATTCTGTTTTTGTAATCACTAGGAATTTTGCATGCTCAGACCGCTGGGTTGATTAGATAACTGTAACATTGGGAGATATTTTTTAAGTTGTTTTTCTTTGGTTCTCCCTATAAAAAGAGGGAGGAAACTCATTAAAAAGGTTCCAAAAAATTCTACTCTCAAAGTTTTCGAAGTCTTGGTTCTAGAGTTTTGAACTCTATTTTAAGAGGAGGTTCCAAATTTGGTTCTAATTTCTTATTCTCAGGGTTGTTATTATTTCTTTTGAAAATATCACCTGTTTAGGCATGCGATCCATTTCCATTTTGGAAGATTAATGAAGAAGTTCAGGTGATTCCAAGAATTTGGGATATGCAATATGTGTTCTTCCTTTGTGCGTCATTTCATACGTGTTTCTCTTCTTCTGAAATCATTTAAGTAGTTGTTGGATTCACTTATAGATCATGGATTTACTTTGTTATATTGTAGCAAAAAATACCTGTGAGATTACAAATTTACTATGTTATAGTGTGACAGAATGTACCCATGAAATATTGAGCTGGAAAACATAAAATATGCTCCACAATTTATTCATTTCATTTCCTTATTCTACCATAATTCTATTGGGATTTGTTGCATATGATTATGTGTTTATCCAACCATCTGCACTAGGTTCCTCCCTTATATTTCTCCTTTCCATCTTTGTTGAAACAACCAATCTAAGCTACATTCTCTGTGTCATCCAGAAGATCTGAAGCATTTATTTTTGAGAATGATGTCGTGTTACTACATATACTATACTTGCCTCTGAGGAAAGGTAATTGAACCAAATCTAAAATTAATTTTATTTATCTCTTGAGAAACATTGAATTATCTTCGATAGAGACTAAGGTGTCCTAGGCATTGACCTCTCCTCAACCCAGGGGTTGTCTCTAGGAGCCACAAGAGAATGATTCAATGTTAAAAAATCCACATCATTAAAAACACTCCCAAGTGTCCTATTAATCCCAATTTTCCTTTATGAGTAAAAAAAATATGTTTCCATTTCCTGAGTATGCGCACTTGATATACCCATAATGAAATTTTCTTGGATAAAGTGATAGTGAAAGGATATTTCCTTTGTATTTAATTGAAACACTAGATGTCTACATAAATAAATAAAAAATAGTAATTAAACATTAGAATTTTTGGGGCGTAGTAATGTATTTTTAGAGATCATGTTATTTGGAATGCTGCAACATATTCATAATTTATGAAATACATAACTACTATTTATTTATTTTTATTGAGCCTAGTAGTCAATATAAAGAGATAAACACTTTCCAATTACCTTGTTGTGACCAACTCCCTTCCACCCCCTTAAGGATACTTAGGCTGAGGAAGGTATTATGTGTGGTTAACTTAATCCACAAGGTCTGTTATGAAGATGGGGTTAGTGAAAATCCTCATTTTTGCAAGTGCAATATTAACATCTAATTTCATCATTATGTTAAGCTCATTGAGAGATTTCTAGAAATACCAAGTTCACCTTAATTCGATCAGTGTGTCAAAAGTTACACTTGATTAAAGTTTCAATCCATTAGAAGAGACCATATCAGCATACTGACCACATGGCATCCATGTGGCCTCCATGCAACTTTAACAGGTCATTTTCATGGGTCCTTTTGTTAGGCCCACATCATGTCAATGTGGGTTATCATCGCTCGTGACACTCAACATTAAATAATGAGAAAACAGTGGTGGGTAGTGAGCTTCAACAATGGAACCGTGACTCAGATCATCTATCTTCCATAGGGATGCTCACATGATCTATATTGTGCAATGATCACTACGGGCTGTGGTGAGTGGTGGATAATGTTTAGCGCACCAATTTCCACTCAGACCCCACCCTTAGAATTTTTGCCTATTATTAATCAGTGTTTGGCCAGGTGTATCGACCCTTGCCTATTCCTCAAACTTGATCACTATAGATAATGGTTGATGATTAGTTACTATTTGCACAATATGGTTGCATTGTGATGCAATTCCACCAATTCCTACTCAATGTTGGCCTCGTTGACATATCAATGAAGTTATGCTCTTCCACTACCTGGTTGTCCTGACATTATACACATTCATGAACTAAAATAACCTAGGTTGGGTTGATAAAGTAGAAAGGTGATTGCTTTATGCCCAACCCTTTGTGGCCTTAAGGCGAGTTAAGTCCCAAGGGCTTAATACTCGAATCCTTAGTTTTGACAGGATAACTAGTGTAGGGACTGGTTAAGAAAGGTACACTCATAAATATGGAAATCAGCTAATTGTTCATAAACCCACTCATTTTACCATTCACCACACACATAATAAGATATAACATATTCTCAACATACTTTAGAAACACATGAGCATACATGACATTGTTCTAACTATGAACATAGCAATGAGACTCACAACTTAGGCACTTATTTAAATTTACAAACACACCAAATCTTGCACCATTCACAACGTAACATGATTCAACATAATCCATAAGAGAATATATATTAGAAAATTTTACTTATTTGTGTATTTAATGACAACTGAAAACTGAAGGAGGGACTTCAACTCTCCACCAAATGGTATGCTAGCCACATTGTATTTTTTCTTATATTTGACCACTCCTAAGCTAGATCCTAGGTTTGAGGGGATGTGTATCTAGGGAAATTTCACACCTAAGGCTTAATTACATGACCGGGAGAAGGAATCCATTGTCTAGGTCGTTTATCAAATTCTCTCCAATAGTAAGCACCATAATGACTCACTTGTGCTTTAGGTTGAAACATAGGGCTTCACCTATGATTAAATGGGCTATATCTCAGTTCCAAGAGGTGAAATCGACTTCTTTTAATGGTTTATAGACCACCTATTCATGGAAATAAATTTAAGGGTTGACAGTCCCCTCTCGAGGTGGTTTAACGACCTCATGAAAAGCACCATAATGACTCATATTACCTTATCCTAGTGGTTTATTAGCAAGGAAACAAGCACTGGGTGATTTATTAGCCTCACAACAAGCACCACAATGATCCAGTTCCTCCACTGAGCTCCCACTAATCCTCCAAGCTTAGACACATGGTCTAGTGGCCTTCATACAAGAGATGCAAGGAATGTCACTCTTGGCTTTTGAATACTAACTCTCAGCCAAACTAGTTTCCTTTAGTCATTTATTTGGGTGCAAGCGCTTCCTTGATTTCCTCTAAAATGTAGCTTCATCTCCTTCTATGTGTTTGTGACTTCTTTTCCTCTTCATTTATGTTCTTTGGCCACCTACCGACTTTTAGAGAGCCTTGCCTCTTCAACCAACTACAATAATACGTCCTTTCTTCTTTTGTGCCTCTCACCTTTTGGCTCATAATCTCCTCTCTCTCTCTCTCTATACCACATTCCATGAGGAAAAGGGGATATGGAATTGTCCTTCAACTAGGATTCTGACTTGACAACTTCATCTCCTGTCAGTGCAGGCCAATCTGTGGTTAGGTGACAATCATGGTAATTAAGGGAGGTTGGTATCAGCTTTCTCATGACATTCCATAGGTAAAGCAACATGCATGCAACAAGCCCTCAATATGCATGAAACTTCATTCCATAGCCCCCCCCCTCAGAGTGTTGGGCATGGAATCCCCCCACAACATGTTTTGGGGTTTAAAGCCCAAGTTTTGGTCAAAGGTTCTGTAAAACTCCATGAATTATGGGCGCAGAGAGCGAACTATAGGTTAAGTCATAGGGCTGTCCGCCCTAAAGTATTGTAATGTAATTTAAAGTCATGTCGATCTACCCATGGTCTATGGACCATGGGATTGTATAAATAAGAGCGAGGCTCTAAGTTGTAAAGATAGTTAATTAGCAGAATTAGAGAGAAGAATACAAATGGTTCAAGCATAGAGCAGGAGTCTAAGTGTATTGGGTCATAGTAGTAGGAAGAGGCTTTGTAGCTGAGTGCATAGAGGCCTAGTATAGTTGGAAGTTGAGTGCGCAGATCCTTGTAGCTGAGTGCGCGGGGCAGTGTCGAGTCTGTAATTTGTATTGAAGATTAATAAAGAGAAGTTGATTCCTATTTCTATGTATCTGCTGTGCATTGCCTTCTTTAGGTTTATACTATTTTATTTATCGTGTGCACTGATATGATTGCTGAATATGTTGTAGTAATCATTAGTCTTACATAAACAATTTAAGTAATCAGATAATAACAAATTAAATAGCAAGGGACTTGGTTATTATAGGGTTGCGCCCCGAGTAGGGCTATGCGGAAGCAACATTGTAGGTTGTTAAGGGATAGCAAGTGCACGTAGTGATGTGCATGAAGGGTCAAACCACGAACCTCCAGAAGCTCATTAGACATCCCCAGGGTGTGGAAACCTGGTTCTAGCACCCTCCCATACTACTTCAGGTGAGACCTCAGTCCATGCTCCGCTGACTGTTCCCGAAAGGGCTAGTAGTACCGGGATTTGCTTTACTAAATCACCTCTGGACCTGGGTCAGGCCCATACAAGACAACAAATGGTTCCATTTCCAGGACCAGGATCTGCATAAGGTATGTCTGATGTCGTGCCACTAGAATCCAACAAAGAAATAAATTGAAGAGTGGTTGGACAAGAAGATTCACGAGTTCGCGGCGCAGGAAAATAGAAATCCACGAGTAACTAAGGAACAGTGGTTGGAGCACTACTTATATATGGAAATCCACAAAATTTTCTTTGCATCCTTTCCTTCTGAGCTGTATGAGTGGATCGCGAAGTTAGCAGACAACCAAGGAAGGTGTAGGCTTGATAAACCAATAGTGTGGACTTCAGAATTAATGCACATAATAGAAGCATCAGGAGATAAGATTGTGTGAGTTGTGGACCATTGGCTTGACCAAATAATAGGAGGATTTATCACAGAGTTCGCAGTAGACACGACCATCAGCTATCGTGAGGTGGAGCGACGTTTTCTCAAGGGACCGCGAGGTAAGTATATTAAATTTTTAAACACTTGGATTAAGATGTTATTGTGTGAAAAGTGGGTTATGTGAATAAATTAATGTTTGGGACTACGCGAAGTGGGAAGATCTACAGAAGTGGAAGTAGTGAAGAGTTGGAAACCAATCCCTTAATTTCACCCTCACGGGAAAGTGAGGAAGAGCTCGTGAAAATTTCTCCAAGAAGCGCGATCAGTCTGATAAGGCAGTGCATTTCGCATTTACCACCTCCACCCACACTGCCACCCATATCACCCTCCTCACCTCCATCTCCACCCACCCCACCTCCGCCACCACCACAGTTTAGTATGGCAAGTGTGATCAAGCTATTGATATTCAGAGGAGTAGGGAATGAAGATCTGGACCAATTCTGGTTCGTGGTAAGAGTAGTATGGGAAGTGCAAGACATTGTCAATGACAGTATTAGAAAGGATACACTAATGAGCATGCTGTAAGATCGCGCATTAACATGGTATATCAAGCATTCTAATGACCACCTGAACGTAGGAATCGTAGAGATCTAGGCCACGCTGAACAAGGAATTTAGCAGATCAAAATCGGAAACATAATCGATCATCGGGTTTAAGGAGATCATGATGCTCCTGGGCGAGACCCTTTGGGATCTAGACCAAAGGCTGACGTAAAATCCACGAAGCCAATATGATGTTAACAGATGCACAAAATTGCGCATGGTTTGTGGCATCACTTATGCCACACTTAAGGACGACGTTGTCACAACAAAAACTTTCCACCCTGGCTGAAGCATTGGAGATGGTAATGAGATTACATCAGACCCCTATGCAAGACCCTAGGTTGGGAGTCCAACAAATCCATGCACAACTGCAGAATTTGTGTCTGGAAATGCAAAGTTTGAAACAAGACAGGACACCTCGACTGGAGGCACGTGAGGAAGTATGGTGCATAAAATGCAAAGGTCAAGGGCACGACAAGGACCACTGTCCAGTGTTCATGAACTACTTGGTAGGAGGAGGGCCAATGCCATTAAGACGAGAGGCACAGGTAGGGCCGAGCATGGTGTCTGCACTATGGTGTGTGATCTTCCAGATAGGAGGAAAACACACTACAAACAATTGTCATCTGTTGCAGAAGTATACGCAGACGTCCCAACAATTGTTTTTTAATTTATGCAGGTCAATAGGCCATGATGAATGCCTACCTACAGGGTGCAGACCGAAACTCGAGCCCTCAAACCAAATGCAGGGATGGCATGTGCTGGATTTCAAGGGCGTGGTCAAGGTCGAGGCGAAATGGGACCAAGAAGGGGTCGTGGACAACTAATTTGTTACAATTACGGAGGGTCAGGGCACTATGCCCACGATTGTACAAACCCGACAAGGACATCATGTTGGTATTGTATTTAGTTTGATCATGAAGCAAAAGACTGCCCTTCGCTAATAACGAGGATGTGCGAAAAAGGGGTACTCTAGCCCCCTCTGGCTCATAATTTACAGATGATGAGTTCTGAGCCATGCAAAGAAGAACCGAATATAAATATGATACTCAGGAGTAGTATGACCACGGGAGATGATAAAGGGAAGCAGCTAGAAGAAAGTGGGTGGGTTCACAAAGCTCTTACAAATGAACCCAAATTTGATTTAAAACACGCGAAGGAGAAATTCATGAAAGTTAAGAGGAGCTTCACGGAGGCCTCCACTTTAGGTAGTAAGGATCAAATAGAACTAGGGATGGATCCTTCAATGCTCACTACCTTTCTGGAGACATGCATGAAACTGTTGCTTGACAACAAGGTAGTCAAAGGACTACAGGAACTTATCACTAGGTGCATGGGGTCGGGAGAACCACGCGTGGTCAGGAAACTTGGAAAGCATGCGTTGCGCACAGGATGGGAAATGAGGTTGACTGCGGAAATCAAAGAGTATGAAATGGATAAGGTAATATTAGATCTGGGTTCGGACGTGAATGTATTACCAAAGAAAACATGGGAACACATCGGTAGACTTGTGTTACAATGGTCCCCTACTCAGTTATGAATGGTGAACCAACAGAATATTTTGCCCATGGGAAGATTGCAAAGGGTAATAGTCAATATTGAAGGTGCAAGTGCGTAGGAAGATTTTGAAGTGATAGAGATTATCGATGATAATAATCCTTATCTCACGCTGCTAGGAATAGACTGGGCCACCAACATGAATGGAGTCATAAATCTAAAGAAGTGAAAATTGATATTTGAGAAAAAGTCACTACACATAGTAGTACTGATAGATCCAGTTGAAGGAGCACGATACATTGAACCAGTGCACGATGATGATCTCGATTATATTTTCAAGATTACTGCATGAGAACAGGATTGGGTGAATCTGATTGTAGATGGAAGGATTTTGTGGGAGCGCGAAACCTCCTTCACTTCAGATTCAGATGAAGAGATAGAGCGATGGTAGAATCAGCAGCACGAAGTAACAACACTTAATTGCAATATGATGACTAGATCACTGCGTTGTGTGACAACAGAAGCAAGGGAGATGCCAACATATGATGGATTGTCAGTGGCGGATGAATTCTTGAGCAAATTTGAAAGCACAATACGAGAACATCAGCGGTTCGATGCGCTGAAGTGGGCACTGCGCGCAACGCCTGCACGATGGTGGGGTACGCATAAAGGAAGTTTTGAGGACTGGTGTGGCTGCAGAAGAATGATGCGCCTACAATTTGGGAAACCACAAATATGGCTAGTAGAAAAATATCACAGACAAGACGATCCATGCATGCACCTCACGAAATGGACCAAGGTCTATGAGGAAAATCCATAGCCTGAATGGGTACATTTATTCTACCATACCCTGGATGTCATACCCATGAATTGGTATACTGAGACGGAGCTCCGCCATGGTACGAGTGAATGGGATGTCTAGTGTGATGGATTTTTGTTAACGTTCACGTTGGAGGATTGTTGGTCAGATACTGTTGACGATGTGCTACAAGTAGTAAAAGCTGTTATCTTCAAAATGCCATAGGAGCCAATGGGAGTACTTTAGCCAAAATGGGAAACACAGTTAAGCACCACACTAGAGTGTTATAATGCGAATGTTGAGGAGGATGATGAGGACCCACGAAAAATTAACATTTCAGAAATGGAAGGCTGTCGTGAGATCCACGGGCCATTACTTGAAGACCCCGACAGCACTGTGCCGCTAAAGACGAAGCAAGTCAACATTGGAACGGAGGCAGAGTCAAAGTATGCAATGCTTGGGGACTATTGGGATGATGCCACAGTCGATAAGGTCGCTAAGTTACTCCACGAATACCAAGACTTGTTCTTGACCAAAATTACTTACTTAAAAGGGATTGTTAGTGATTTAGGGATGATGAGGATCACCCTAAAACCTGACACGAAGCCATTTAAGCAGCGACCTTACTGCTTGAATCCAAGGTATAAAGAAAAGGTCCACAACGAATTAGACAACATGCTCGTAGCTGGAATTATTGAACCAATAGAAGACTCTGAGTGGGTGAGTCCTATGGTAGTACAGGATAAAAAGCAAAAGGGGGAAATAAGCACATGTGTACACCTCAGGAAGCTGAACGACGCTTTTGTACACGATCCATTCCCAACACCATTCACAGATGAAGTACTTGAGAATGTTGGTGGTCAGGAAGAATACTATTCACGGATGGGTTCTCAGGGTACCATCAGATCAAGATCGTGCTGGAAGATAGGAGAAAAATGACTTTCACAACTGAATGGAGTTGCTTTCAATACACCGTCATGCCGTTTGGACTGAAGAACATGCTAGCTATATTTTCGTGCATCGTGGTAGCCACATTCAAAGAATACATCAACAAGTTTTTGGAGGTCTATTTGGATGATTGGACTGTCTTTGGATTAGTTAAGCATCATGTAACGAGCTTACGATTGATGCTGGATACTTGTTGCCGACAGCAAATTGCGCTAAATCTTAAGAAGTGCACATTCACCATTCCTTTTGGAAACCTGTTGGGACATGTGGTCTGCAAACAAGGACTGATGGTGGATCCTGCGAAGATTGTCGTTATCCTAAGTTTGGAATCACTGCAAAGTGTTAAACAACTGCACACTACCTTGGAACGCACTAGATACTATAGGAAGTTCAACAAAAGTTATGCCCAAAGAACAACACTGATGGAAAGGCTATTGAAAAAAGATGTTACATATTGCTAGAATGATGATTTGATGAAGAGTTTGGATGTCCTAAAAGGGAAACTGGCCTCCACTCTAATCCTAGTCTTCCCAAAATGGGATGTGGAATTTCATGTACATGTGGATGTGTCATATATTGTATTGGGAGCCATACTCACACAGGAGGGCGCAGAGGGTGTGGATCACCTGATCATGTTTGCGAGTTGAAGATTGTCCAAAGTAGAAAAGAACTACTCCACCACCGAGCGCGAGGGGTTGGCAATGGTATACGCACTCCAAAAATACCGACACTATTTACTTGGAGGACATTTCAAGATGTATACCGACCATTCCATGTTGAAATACTTGGTGAAAAAGCCTGTGTTGGGGGGGTGAATATGTAGATGGCTTTTACTATTTCAAGAATATGATTTTGATGTCATAGTCAAGCCAGGATGCTTAAATGCAGGGCCAGATCACTTGTCACGAATTGAGATGGGTGAGGAACCAACAAATTTGGAGGAGGGACTACCTGATGCACAACTCTTTATAGTGCGCGTTGCGGACATACACTTCGAAGATATAATCCATTTTCTAACAACAGGGACTGTGCTGATGGAATACTCAATCCAACAGAAGAAGGAATTGGTTGTGTGCATGGCATAATTTTCTGTCATTGTGGGGCACCTCTACAAGATGGGCACTGATGATATATTGCGAAGATATGTACCTGAATTTGAACGAGGTCAAACCCTCGCGGAAGCACATGGGGGTGCTGCAGGAGGACACTATGCAGGATGTGTGACCACATAGAAGATTCTTTGTGCAAGGTTATGGTGGCCAACCCTACACCGGGATTTGAAGGCGCAGTGTAAGGCCTGCTATATATGTCAAAGGACTAGAAAACCATCACGAAGGGAAGAGATGCCACTAAACCCCCAAATGACAGTACAGCCATTTGAAAAATGGGAAATCAAATTTGTGGGTCTGATCAAACCTCAGGGCAAGACGGGTGTGTGCTACATCATCACTGTGACAGAGTACTTGACATGATGGGGGGAAGCGCAACCAGTCAATGGCTACATGGCCGCTATGACTGTAAAGATTTTGTTCGAAAATGTGTTGACATGATTTGGCTATCCGAAAATCTTAATGAGTGATCATGGAACACATTTCTTGAATGAAACCATCAACGCACTTAGAGAAGAGTTCCAGGTGTATCAACAGAAAAGTCCACCGTACCACCCATAGGCCAATGGGACAGTAGAGGCATTTAATAAAATATTGGAGACTATGCTGACCAAAATATGTAACGCACAGGGAAACGACTAGGACCTGCACATACCTGCCGTATTATGGGCATACAAGACAACATGCAAGAAATTGACGGGACAGACACCTTTCCAGTTAATCTATGGCACGGAATCTATCATGCCAATGGAATACATCATACCTAGTCTGCGAATAGCAATGCTCATAGGCATGATGGACCGCGAAGCTTTGGAAGAAAGGCTCGTGCAATTAGAAGAACTCGAGGAAGAATGGTTTCTAGCTGGCTTTCATTAGCATGTACAAAAGCATGACCGCCATATCAAGTTGCATACCTTCAAGGTAAATGACTTAGTACTACTGTATGACAGTAAGTTTGAAAAATTTCGGGGAAAATTCAAAATGCACTGGTTGGGACCATATGTGGTAAAGGAGGTCACAGACGAAGGTGTGGTCCAGCTAGTCAAAATAAATGGACAACCCTTCCCAGGAAAAGTAAACGACAACTGCTTGAAACCCTACATGGGGGGGGGGGGTGACTCTCTGACTAACTGGTCGAAGCATAGTCTTCACGACCCAAGGCATCGGACGAGGGTGCGGGACTAGAGACACATGCACCAGATGCTGGTACCAAGGTAAGGACATAATTTAGACACGGATGATTTAAAACCAAGAATGCAGCTGGTCGAGCAAACTGCAGAACAGTGCATTGCGGACCTCCGAGCAGTACGGGACCAGTTGGAGGGGCTCCGTGCCAAGGTTTCCATACCAACAGAGTGACTTGGGATGAGTCATGATGATTGTGTTGGGGGCTTGTTGGGCATGGAATCCCCCCACAACATGTTTTGGGGCTTAAAGCCCAAGTTTTGGTCAAAGGTTCTGTAAAATTCCATGAATTGCCGGTGCGGAGCGCGAAGTATAGGTTAAGTCATAGGGTTGTCTGCCCTAAAGTATTGTAATGGAATGCAAAGTCATGTTGGCGTAACCATGGTCTGTGGACCATGGGATTGTATAAATAAGAGCGAGGCTCTAAGTTGTAAATATAGTTAATTAGCGGAATTAGAGAGAAGAATACGAATAGTTCAAGCATAGAGTAGGAGTCTAAGTGTATTGGGTCATAGTAGTAGGAAGAGGCTCTACAACTGAGTTCACAGAGGCCTAGTAGAGTCTTCAGCTGAGTGCGCGAACCCCTACAGCTGAGTGTGGAGGGCAGTGTCGAGTCTGTAATCTATATTGAAGATTAATAAAGAGAAGTTGATTCCTATTTCTGTGTATTTGTTGTGCATTGCCTTCTTTATGTTTATACTGCTTTATTTATCGTGCTTACTGACATGATTGTTGAACATGCTATAATAATCATTATTCTTACATAAAAAAGTTAAGTAATCAGATAATAATAGATTAAATAGCAAGGGACTTGGGTATTATACGGGTTGCGCCCCGAGTAGGGCTGCACGGAAGTAGCATCGCAGGTTGCAAAGGGATAGGAAGTGCATGTAGCGATGTGCACGAAGGGTCAAACCATGAACCTCCAGAAGCTCATCAAACATCCCTAGGGTGTGGAAACCTAGTTCTAGAACCCTCCCATACCACTTCAGGTGAGACCTCAGTCGACACTCTGCAAATTGTTGCCGAAAGCATCAGTAGTACCGAGATTTGCTTTGCTAAATCACCTCTGAACCTGGGTCAAGCCCATACAAGCCAACACGAAACTTTGGATATGCATGTCCTTCCATTCAATGAATTTTTAGTTTATTTTCCACATAGTTACATATATTTATAATTCACACAATTGTATTTACATACATGTGGTGTTATGAAAAATGGTTGTTACAGACCCCACCCCATTAAAGGAACATCATCCTCAATGTTCTATAAACAAAACAAAAAATTTAACCACTGAGATTTATATCTACAACTCTTAAAATTATTTACACATTGAAACAAAATGTGTAAAATACCATCATTTGATCTTTCATTTCCCTGGTGGCTTCATTTGGTCCAAATTGCTTCTGTTGCACCTTGAATTTCTCTATCACTTGATTTTGGAGCATGGTCTATCTCTGGTCCAATATGCATAATGGTTCTAGTTGGAACTCTCCCTCAGGTTCCACCTAAATCATAAACCAATTAACAACATGATTAGTATCACACACATACTTCTTAAGTAAAGAGATATGAAAAATATCATGTGATTTCACTATGGGTGGTAAGGCCAATCGATAATCCACTAGCCCCACTCTTTCCAAAATATGAAAAGGTCCACAAAATTTAGGTTCCAATTTAGCATAATACCCCACTTTCAGTGAGCTCTTCCTTGGTGTAGTGCATATATACACATGCTTTCCCACTTGAAATTATTTGTGCATTCTCTGCTGATTTGCATTATTCTTTTTCCTCTCATAGGCTACCTTTAAGTTCTGCCTGATATGGAGGACACCTTTCTCTATTCCTTTAACACATCTGACCCAAAGACCACCCCGTTCACTGCATCATCCCACCTAATAGAAGTGTTACATTTTCTTCCATACAAAACCTTGAAAGGGCTCATCCTTAGCGACTCTTGATACCCATTTTTGTATGCAAATTCAATTAGTGGAAGGAATTCTTCCCACCTCTTTTACTAATGCATGACATACATCCTCATCATGTCCCCCAAAATTGTGTTGACTATCTTTGTTTTTTTATCACTCCAAGGATGATGCATTATACTAAAAGCCAGTTGGGTTCCAAAACTAGCAAACAATGCTTTCCAAAAATTGGAAGTATACTTGGCATCACAATCTGAAATGATCCTCTTTGGTATGTTGTGTAATATGAATATTTCCTTCATGAAAATATAAGTTATGTCAATAGCTTTGTGAGTGGACCTAACAAATATGAAATGATTTAACTTACTCAATTTATCCACTACCACCACAATTGCATCATGCTGCTTGGATATTCTTGGAAATCTTGTGATGAAGTCCATAGATATGATTTCGTACTTAGACTCATGAATGGGGATTGGTTGTAGCAATCCAACTCGGTTTCTACATTACACTTTGACTTGTTGGCATTCTAAGCACATGGAAATGTATTCAACAACTTCCATTTTCATACCCAGCCAATAATATATTTTATTTATTGATGTTATCATTTTCTGATAACCAATATTACCCAAGTAAGGTGGTTTTTGAAACTCATCCAAGATGAGATTCTTCAAGTTGCCCATACAAGGTACATACCACCTATCCTTTAATTTCAACATTCCATCATTTGTGAGTGTGTATTTCTTACTCAATGGCCCTTCTTGTACCCACTGCAAGGGATAGTTCACATACCAAAAGTACTCATAATTTATCAATTATTTCTTGATGTTTTATATTATATTAAATTCACAAAAAGTCATGAATGCCAAGTGAGCCTGTTTCAAACTCCCGCTGAGTGCATCTGCTACATTGCTTCCTCACCTTTAACATGCTTTATGTTAAATTCAAAATCACTGATGAATTCCAACCATTTGGCTGATATAAAATTTAAATTGGGGTGGTGAAACAAGTACCTAATCCCTCCATGGTATGACATCAACACAAACTTCCTCCCATTCAAGTAATGCCTTAACGTTTTCAATGTGTGCACTGTCACTGTAAGATCCAAGTCATGAGTGTCATAATTCTTCTCATGTTCATTTAATTTTCTTTATTCATAACAAATCACATGTCCTTTCTATACTAGGAATCCACATATTCCTTCTCGATAAGAATTTATGCATACCAAGAAGTCCTTTTCTGAATCTATTATCCATAAGCTAGGTGCACCTATGAGCAATTGATTAAGACGTTGAAATATAGCTATGCACTCTAATGTCCATTGGAATTTCACTCCTTTCCTTTGCTAGGATATGAATGGATGTCCAATGTTTTAAAACTCTCGATTAAATCGCTGGTAGTATCTAGACATTCCCATGAAATATCTAACTTATGTGACATTTGAGGGAGTTTTCCACTCCATGATGACCCTAATCTTCCTAGGATCCATAGACACTCATTATTTTAAAATAACATGCCCCAAGAAATAACATTGTGATTGGAATAAATCACATTTGTTAAGTTTGGCATAAAGCTTATGCTCTCTCAGAAACTTCAATACTACTTTTAAATGTTCTTCATTCTCTTCTTTGGTTTTTGAGTAGACCAAGTTGTCATCCACGAAGACCAATATGAACTTCTACAAATACAAGTTGAGGGCATTGTTCATCAAACACATATATGTGGTTGGGGCATTCGTGAGCCCAAGTGGCACCACCACAAAATCGTAGTGTCCATATCTTGTCATGAAGGCTATCTTATGGATGTATTTGTCCTCAGTTTAAAATTGATGATAAAGAGATCTAAAATCTATTTTTGAGAACACTGCAGCCCCTCTTAATTGATCAAATAATTCATCAACTCTGGGAAGTGGGTACTTCTTCTTCACTATTTATTTATTCAATTATCAATAATTAATGCACAACTACAATGTTCCAAATTTTTTCTTTACATATAACACTAGGGCTCCCTAGGGTGACACACTAGGCTTAAAATACCCCTCACCAAACATTTCCTTTAGTTGTAACTTTAGCTCCACTAGTTCTAGCATAATCATGTGATATGGGGCTTTTGAAACTTGCACTAATCCAGGAAGAAATTCGTTGGGGAAATTAATTTGTATCCTGGGTGGCAATCTCAATATTTCCTTTGGAAACACATTGTTGAACTACTTTAAGACCAAGTTAGATTATGTTCTAGCCTCATTTCTCTTTGTCTCACTGGTCACTTGGACTGCACACAAGGAAAACCCGTTTCAACTACACCTCTTTACTTGCAACACTAATATCGATAATAAAAAACAATCTTCCTTATTACTTAAAGAACCATTTTATCACCTTCATCGCTAAGGCCAATGTATTTTCGTAGAAATCCACTTTGGTTCTATAGGGTTCCATTCAATCCATGTTGAATAGGATGTCACACGATCCCAATGATAAGATATTGAGGGCGGTGCTAGTGGACGTGCTACTTAACTTCATGTGGCACAATTCCACTAAGTTTGTCACTCAGTTTTTAGCTCTCATGGCTAGCTGAACCAACCATGTTTTTTCATGAATCTCCCTTTACATAAAAATTTTCTTTGTGATCTCTAGGTTGACATAGTTGAGCTTAGAACCCAGGTCAATTAAAATTGAAATAGGATTGTTTACGACCATACCTTCCATCTCAATCACTGAGGCCTGATGATCTACTTTCCTATTTCCCAAGGCCACATAAGTTTGAGGCATGCTCTGGGCCACATCATTCATTGTTGTTGCCTCTTGTACATTGTACAATATTGTGCCATTCTTTTGTTGTTGAGGACAATCTCTTTGCGGGTTGTTTTACCCACATGTCCAACACTACAAAGGTCCTTTCCTAAACCGTCCAGTCTCTTCTCTTTCTAGTTTATTAGATCAACCACTTCTGCCAATAGTGAATTTCTTCTAAACCTCAGCCTTGGAGGGAGTGGTGAACTTAAAATTCCTCCCTCCTTGCTTGTATCCTAAGGGTTTCTACCCATTTCCCTTTAATATGGTCTTATATCTTGTTTTCCAGTCAGTTCAGTACTTGGCCTTATGCTTGGATAACTGATAACAATATGTAGTCTTTTGGATAATTCCCTCTAGGTTTCTTAGCTCATCGAAATCAATCCTATCTTAATAGGCTTGTGGGTAATCCACTGAGTTACCTTTGAATATTCACCTTCTCACCTTTGATGTATGGTAGATACCTTGAAAATGCCAAAAATACCTTATTGTATTCATCAGCACTAAGTTGAACTCACTTATGCTCATGGAATTATTTAACTTTGTTGTCATAGTACCTCTTAGGCATGTACTTCTCACATAGATATTTATCAAACTTTATCCATGACAACTCTTTATCTCTAATGGCCTTAGCATTTCTTAAATATTTCCACTATATGTCAGCCTCAACCTTCAAACTGAAAATATCCACTCTAGCCTTCATATATTTAGAGCAGTCATGGACTATAAAATATTTCCTCATTCCCAATAGCCAGGCTTCTACCTCTTTAACCTTTCTATTATCTCCATCATAGGTGGGAGGCTTGGATTTGTTTAACTCCTATGGCATTTAGCTCTTCTCACTCCTCCTAGGTTGATGGTTTCTCTAGGTTGTTGCACTAGACATCTGGTTATGGCTACTTGATTCTCTTTCTAGAGTACTCAGTGGGGTTTCTCCCCTCACCATGTCTTCACTAGTTTTTTTTGTGCCTCTTCTACAACTTGATTCCTTCTACTTTGTAGGCTTCTAGTCCCTAATTTTGGATTCAAAAGGTCTTTGCCTAGATTTGTGCCTTCCCAGATAGCTAACATCAAGCTCATGTTTCTCCTATCTTTGAAGACCTGATAAAATCTAAAATATCACTACATTCACCTCTACGTTTCTTTCTTGTGCTCTAACTATTGAAGAATATAGGGCAGTTAGAGTTAATTAGATTCTTCTTGCATGATAACTATTTTTGAGTTATTTAACTTTACTTCTTCAGTTGTCATTATTATTAGAGTGTGTCTTCTTAGTTCATCAAATAGCTATCAAAAGCAAAGAGACAAGAACACATGATGTTGGCTTTCTACCAAGTCCAAAACCCAACCTCTTGGACAGGAAAACCCGTACAAAATTCTTGTTATAGAGATTCCAATTGACAAATACAAAAACCATGACCCTTGGCCTACTAGGCCACTCTAAGACCAAGACACCAATCCTTTTCTTACTACTAAGATCATCATCGTCATTACTGCTTCATTGAGGTCTTCATGACTGTTGCACTATCAAGGTCATTACTGAGATTGTTGCAACATCTTTATGGAGGAATTTACCATAATAACTAGAGCATTGTTGTTGTACCATAGTTGCTTCTTCACCTATATCCTTTTTGCACTGTCACTGAGATCATGTTCATATCAATGAAGTATCTATAGTCTATGAGAGTTGCACCGAGATATATGATTACCACCTTACTGAAGTAATGAATATGTCTAGTATGCTGAGAATGCATCATTGTGGGATCACCGAGCTTCTTCTTCTTATTCTTATCCCGAGACTGCTAAGACATGACACTTCTCCTAAGCGAAACATTGTGTTGCTCCTTATTCAAGATTCTTGTAACCCTAAACTTGACTGAAGATGTTACTACTCCTTATCTGAGATTGTAGGATGTCTAAGATTACATAGGATTCGAGATTTTGTCCTTCTCGTACCTATCCGAGATTACAGAGACTTAAGGTCTGTACTTGTCTAAAGTTTCAGTGCTATCCGAATTATGTAACAGATCTCCGAAGATTTCAAACATGTCCAAGTTCTGTAATTCTTGTGGTGACCCGAGCGAGGTATTTATAGGTGTTTGTCCTCCATAATTAGTTGACGTGTCAGTGAACCATTGTGTCTATTATTTGAGCCGACTTGACTACCTTTTAATTCGATTTCCAAGATGATGTGATAGAGAGGATGGTGCTTATCATTTGGGGGGATACTTGACATTGTTTATGACTCAAATACATTTTTCTCATGCTCAAGAAGAGTTGCTTCATACATTCTTTGACTCTTTGACTTTCCTATAGCACTTCAAAATGTGCTAGACCTATGAAATGAGCAAGAAACTCATGTTTATAATTTAAAAAAATATCATTTATTTTCTTTTACAAGTAAAAATATCAAAATTACATTTATGAAGACCGAACCTAGTTACACTTTCTTCAAAGCTCCCTCTTAACTATGGAGGTATTTAGAATGGTACTTGGTCATTCTTAACCTAAATAATTTCTGATCAGAAGAATCAGATTGGTAGCCCATTTGTATAGCATCATAGTAACCAAAATTGTTTCCACAAGAAGGCCGTGATTGACAACTCTATCTCTCATTAGATCAGAGCACAATGTTGCTGAGACTAATAATTATAGACACCTTCATCATTATCTCTCAAGCTACATACCTACTGGGTGTTCGCTGAGTATGACCTTCTAGGAATATTCTTATCTTGGGTTCCCAACCCTCAAAGAATATCGGTCCTCTTGCCTACTCTTGTCTTGGATTCCCTACACATCCTTAAAGAGCATCAAATGCCAGATGATTACCCAATCCTCCATTATTTCTTCCAAATTTAAGACAAGAATATTGTGTCTATCTCTCCCTCTTAATTGGGGAAGATATGCCCTAGTTTCCTCTGATCAAAAACTTTCCCAAGCCCGCTTTTAATTAGGAACTTGTCATAGCTTCCTCTTAGCTAGGGACTCTTCTATACATCAACAACTTCTTCTTCATGGGTCTTTCAGCTGCTTGATCAAATTTTGTTCTTGATGTCATGAAATTTAGTTGAGCTTCTCCCTTGTAGGGCAACAAAAATCAATTTCTCTCCTAATTCACATGAATGCTAGTTGTACTTGTATTTACAACTCTTGTCTGAGTATCCCTGCATGAACTTATCCAAATATTATTGAAGAAATCAAAATATATCATTAAATCAAATGATACCTTACTAGATGACTCTTCGTCATGACATGTTTATGTAGGTATCAGCATCCTTCATACATGTTGACACATCACCCAAAGATATATGTGGTCAAGGGTCTTGATGTTTTCCATCAGAGTCTTCATATGCTTTTAGGAGATTTCCTGGTCAAGTCTTCTTGGTCTTTTGGATGTTGACTACCTTCATCAAGGTTTCTTATCTCACGATCTCTTCCTTCTCCACACATTCCATTCCTAGGTGCTTTTAATAAGAGTTTATTAGCTGTAGTCATATTATGTTGATTTCATCTACTATGTCTTATGCCTTCCTGCATCCTTTCGGAGGAGTAGATCCTTTTTCTTTTGATCATTCTTCTTAATATAGAAGCGATGATCCATGTTACTCGCAACCATATGACATAACATTATAATATTAAACACAAGCATACATACCTTATTTTAACTTTAGGTCATCTAGGCTTCTTCCACCAACTTCCTTGATTGAAGTGTCTTCAACCCCTTGATCTACTTCTTCTCTTATGTCACCATACTATCATCCGTGAGTTCCACAAGTTGGATTTATTGATGAAACACTTGCTTCCTCTCTAGATTAGTGAACCCCAGAATGAGGATTCCATCAGAGAATTTTGAGGATCTTGTATATCCCCAACTGGTAGATTTTTCCTTTTTGACTTGATGTGTGATGAGCCTTGTCCTAGATTAATTCTTCCTTTTATTTAATGTCCACTGAGGTTTCCAAGAGCTATAACCTTCATCTTTTTCTATCCTAGATTTTTGTCCTTCATGATTCCCATGGTGGTGTTACATCCTCTTGTTTCTAATGATTCCATGATGCCACGATGCATCTTATTATCATGGTCATATATGTAGCACAAGATTTAGGAGCTTATGATGGGAGCCTTTTGTGAGGGATACCATCTTATTCATAGTAAATATTTGTTACTCCCTCTTTCCTTGGGCCCCTTTCTTTAGCTTCCTCCATCTTTCCAGTGATATGAGCTTCTTTCTACGATATTTTCATAGCCTTGAGTCTTATATATACTTATTCTATCTTGCTTGAGGACCAAACTTGCCTTTCCTTTCTGCACATGTCTGAGTTCTTTTTAGCCTTCAATAATTTTTCCATTAACTTATCTTTCTTTATTTAGCATAGAGACCATAAGTTGTCGAATGAGGTAACCTTATTATCCCATGGATATTTGTTACCTTGATTATCTATGTGCATTATAGGTCAATGATGCTTATCTTCCTTCCTAGATCTTGTAGATGAGGCCTTATGAAGATATCCTAGATCCTTTGATACCCTTTACTTTCATGTAGCTCAGATTTCATGTGATCTTATTCATTGCACCTTGAGAAAATGAGTTTATCATATACATCTCTTTGATGTCTCCAGTGTTGCTATATGAGGGGATCTATAAGTATCCCTTTCATAAATTCAGAGGAGACCTTTTGATATGTTCAATGACTTCAGCTACGTAGAGGATTATGTATGTCCTTCTTCATTATGAAAGGAATCCAGATGACCCATCCAACCTATAGATATCTTTGTAATCATGAAATCATTTAACCAAACTTGATTATAGGGAAAGATACTTACTCGACACATGAAAATGAAATCTTCACTTTAATGCTTTCTTGAATGATCTCTTTCAATGAGATTCTTTCTTGAGCTTCCTGGTAAAATTGATTTCCAAGATTTTCCTTGACACTTCCTTACATTATTCAACACCAAGCACTGCCCCTTTCATAATATGTTCAAATTACTTGATTCCTTGACTGTGAGGGCATGATATCGAAATCAAGAAAATTGAGAGCACTTTCATGAAGCCCATCCGAAATGTGGCATTGTATTCTCCTTCTGAAGTGGTATTGTTGTAATGTATGATGTGATTGTATATCCTTTTGACCTTGCTATGACACTCCTTTCTATAGTAGAACCTTTCTTGATTTGACTAGCATGAACAAAGATTTTCTTCTGGCATTTTCCCATACCAATCACTGAAATTGCTTTAGACTTAAGTTATTGAGATCTCCGTGGTATAGATTGTAATAACACCCAATTTTGGGATAGCACTGAAACTATGAGAGGTACTGTGTCTTCCTTCTTTTGACTGTGATCCAAGTTCTGAGCACTAGCATTGAGACTTCACTTTGACTAAGATTAATTGATCCTGGAACCGAAATTATCTTGAATTGTCTTGTTGTAGACTACTTATTGAAGACTGTTTTTTCAATTCCTTCAACTTTCTTTGATGCCCTTCTTGAAGATAATCCTTGAATGTTTCTTTTTCTGCCCTTCCTTTGACTTCAGCACCTTAGCTCTGATACCATGTTGAAAAATCTAGGGTAGTTAGAGTAAATTACATTCTTCTTGCATGATAACTATTTGTGAATATTAGAGTGTGTCTTCTTAGTTCATCAAATAACTATAAAAAACAAAGAGACAAGAACACATGATGTTAGCTTTTAACCAGGTACAAAACCTCTCCCTCTTGGAGAGGAAAACCCACACAAAATTCTTCTTAAAGATATTCCAATTAACAAATACCAAGACCATGACTCTTGGCCTACTAGGCCACTCTAAGAGCAAGACACCAATCCTTTTCTTCCTATTGAGATCATCATCATCATCATCATTACTACTTCACTGAGGCCTTCACTATTGCTGCACTATCAAGGTCATTACTGAGATTTGTGCAACATCTTTATGGAGGAAGTTACCATAATAACGAGAGCATTGTTGTTGTACCATAGCTGCTTCTTCACCTATATCATTACCACACTCTCACTGAGATCATGTTCATATAAACGAGGTCTCTATATTGTATGAGAGCTGCACCGAGATATATGATTACCACCTTACTGAAATCATGATTGGGTCTAGTATGTTGAGAATGCATCACTACGGGATCATCGAGCTTCTTCTTCTTGTCATTATGCCAAGACTACTGAGACATGACCCTTCTCCTAAAAAAAATATTGTGTTGCTCCTTATCTAAGATTCCTGTAACCCTGAACTTGACTGAAGACGTTATTCCTCCTTATCTGAGATTGCAGGATGTCTAAGATTACAAAGAATTTGAGATTTTGTCCTTCCTATACCTATCCAAGATTGCAGAGACTTAAGGTTTGTACTTATCCAAAGTTTCAATGCTATCCGAGTTATGTAATAGACCTCTAAAGATTTCAGACAAGTCCGAGTTCTCTAATTCCTGTGGTGACCCTAGTGGGGTATTTATAGGTGTTTGTCCTCCATAATTATCCAACGTGTCAGTGAACCATTGTGTCTATTATTTGAGCCGACTTGACTACCTTTTAATTTGATTTCCAAGATGACGTGACATAGAGGATGGTGCTTGTCATTTGGAGGGTTAATTGACATTTTTTATGACTCAAATATATTTTTTCTCATGCTCAAGAAGAGGTGCTTCATACATTCTTTGAATATTTGACTTTGCTATATCACTTCAACATGTGCTAGACCTATTCAATGAGAAAGAAAATCATTTTTATAATTTACAAAAATAATATTTCTTTTCTTTTACAAGTACAAAGATCAAAATTACATTTATGAAGACCAAACCTAGTTACACTTTCTTCGACATAGAAAATATTCCCATTGTCTACCTTGCAACTTATCAATTCAATTCTCAAAATATTGAGGGTCTGCATCCAATTAGGGAATTTTTCTCTGACCTCTTTCCCACCGATCCCTTTTACTAATGATGATAGGATCTCAGGATACTGTATTATACAATTCTACTATTCATTTCTTTATTCTTGTTGGAATTTTTATCTTCTTATCTCTCTTTCTTTCTCTCTCTGTGTTACACACACATGACTATTAGCCAAATTAAACACAAATCAACTAAATTTACTCATTTCCTTGGCATATCCGTATTAGGCATACTAATCCAAGACTAGTTGAATATTCAAGTCCAATGTTAGTATGCATGTTACAAATCAAAACAAGATGTCATCAACCTGTCAAATCAACAGTCATATCAGTTGTAAGTTCATCATTAGCACACATGTATATGTGTAGCATTTAAACCATTAAGTCAAAGGTTTTAGCTTGTGTGTGTGTATGAGCCACATCAATTTTAGTGTTGAATCCCTTGCTCTATTATGATTCATTCTATGAATATTTAAAAAACCTTCTAAATTTATTCATATGGTGTATTTATGGCTCTCTAAGCCCAATGTTTTGTTACCACTCTATATTAGAGCTCATAATTTTATCTGCAGAGGTCTAGTGTTGAACCTTCGCTTCATGTGTTGTGGTTTCGCCTTTCCAAGCATAGTGTTTGAGTCAACACTTTGATACCACTTTGTAACCACCTCCCTTCCACCCCCTTAAGGATCCTTGAGCTAGGGAAGGTGTTACATTTTGTTAACGCAATCCCCAAGGTCC
The DNA here is from genome assembly GCA_000404065.3 of Pinus taeda. Classification (NCBI taxonomy): domain Eukaryota; kingdom Viridiplantae; phylum Streptophyta; class Pinopsida; order Pinales; family Pinaceae; genus Pinus; species Pinus taeda. The sequence continues at coordinate 38,971 of APFE030621817.1, forward strand.
ATTATGGAGATAGGTGTTGGTACCATTCTATGACCCCTTCTTCCCTCCCAAAAGATGACAATTGCCTACCTCTTTTCATCATTTATCCCTCAGATGCCTTGGAAATTGATTAATTAATAGTCTTATAGTTATTGAATTGCATTTAAATTGATTTAAGGGTTTTGTGTTAATAAATTAGGAGTTTTTGGGCAAAATGACTACAGGAAGTCCCAACATCCTGTAAATGGCTTATTGTTTGACATGTGGCATGACAGCCAGACCAGAGCGAAAGGTATGGGTGAAAAGCAGAATGTCCAAGCATGGACAAGCACCTATCCCGCAGCAGAAACAACCCTCCTACATGCGCGGTCAACGACTGGTCAACTATGGCATGTTGGCGACAAAGGCAGCAACAACACATAGTCACAGTCCAAATCGATTTTTAGTTGTTTCCTTTTTTTTATATGTGTCAGCTAGGATAGAAACATTTTGTGTTTTGGTAAAAGCGGCAACAGCCACTCATGAATGTACATCCATTTTCAAGGGATGTGAACCATATGTAAATATAAGTCTGAACCCGATTGTATGTTCGGTTACGTTTTTACTTGTTGCTTCATGAACAGAGCTTCGACTTAATACAAATAGACTTGCATTATAATCACAGTGTGTTGTTTTAATTCGGTGATCGTGGGATAACAAGCTCAGTATACCAAGAACGTGGACGGGCCCTGCGTACATGGTATACTGTTGTCATTTTAATTGCGTTTACAGTATCATTTTAATTGCGTTTACAGTATCATTTTAATTGCGTTTACAGTGTCATTTTAATTGTGTTTACAGTCAGAGTATTTGATTGGTATTTGATATTGATATATATGCGCGGTGATCAAATCGATGTTTATATTTATGTATTTATGAATGCGTTGTTTATATGTTTATGCATGTGCTTGAATAGACTATCATTTGGATCGTGAATTATATCCTGTAAGGGATTCGATCCAGGGTTACCTTGTAAAGCACTGTCATGAACTGTATGCTTACGATTTTCACTTTGCATGATTGTTAATGGATGTTCATGAATGTTGAGTAGCACTGAACAGAGGTTTTATGTTTGATGTCTCTGTAAGGAGACCAAAATCTTTAATTACAGTGAGACACAACGTTTTATGAATTGAATCTTAGTTAACAGTGATACATAGTTTGATACTTAGTTGATATTTAGTTGATAGTTTGATATTAAATCAAATCACAGAATTGTAATTAGGAAGAGTAGGCTTAGATTAGATCCTTTATGTCTATATATTTTAGGCACACGCCTCTAAGTCTACGCACCCTGGTCGATAATAAATTTAGCCCACTCTAGCACCCTAGATAGGACACTACATTTTGGCATCATTGCCAGGGAGGCATACTTAAAGGATTGAAAAGAAAAAAAAAAATCAATAAACAAAAATAAACAAAAACACAGTTAAAATCATGTTCATTTATGCCTAGGCTTAGAGACAATCAGGGTAGATTCATAAGAACCCCCCACCATTCAAAAACTAACCCATCATCATCAGGAGCAGAATCTGTAAAGAATTCAACACCAGCTGAGGAAAATATCATTCAAGCATTAGAGGATAAACAAAAATTAGGGCAGAGACTTACTCTCATCGAAAGGCAAACTTTATTAACACATAAATCACAAAAGAGGGACTTTCCTAGGTCTGCCACACAAGGAGAAAGTAGCACAGTGACTGAACACTCCCCAGAGACTGAACACTCTTTCCTTAATCGCCTCTTTGAAACAAGTGACTCTGATACAAAGAAATCTATTAAGATGGCTGAGAAAGGAGATGGATCAGTGCCACATCAAGGACAGAGAGATGAAGAAGAGTCAACTTTTCCTTTTCCCATACATGAACCATAGGAAGATGATGAGATCAAAATGAAAAACATACCCCCATCAGTGCTACCTAAATTTTATGGTATGGCTTCAGAAGACCCAGACTCATTCTTGTTCGATTTTGACATTGTACGTCGGACATATGGCTATACTGATGATGCCCATAGGCTCAGACTTTTTCCAGTGACACTAAAGGCATCAACCTTAAGATGGTTCATGAGGCTTGGTGAGCATACTATCACTGATTGGGATGGTATGAGAAAATTATTTCTAAGGAAATATCAACCCTACTGCAGATCCAAAGACTCTAAAGATGACATCTTTAGAATGAGCCAACAAGAGGATGAAACCTTAGAGGAATACTTGGAA
>APFE030621817.1:50421-82116 GCA_000404065.3 Pinus taeda
TTTTGGTAAAAGCGGCAACAGCCACTCATGAATGTACATCCATTTTCAAGGGATGTGAACCATATGTAAATATAAGTTTGAACCCGGTTGTATGTTCGGTTACGTTTTTACTTGTTGCTTCATGAACAGAGTTTTGACTTAATACAAATAAGACTTGCATTATAATCACAGTGCGTTGTTTTAATATGGTGATCGTGGGATAACAAGCTCGGTATACCAAGAACGCGGACGGGCCCTGCGTACATGGTATATTGTTGTCATTTTAATTGTGTTTAAAGTGCCATTCTAATTGTGTTTACAGTCAGAGCATTTGATTGGTATTTGGTATTGATATATATGCAATGTGATTAAATCGATGTTTATATTTATGTGTTTATGAATGCGCTGTTTATATGTTTATGCATGCGCTCGAATAGACCATCATTTGGATCGGGAATTATATCCTGTAAGGGATTCGATCCATGGTTGTCTTGTAAAGCAATGTCATGGACTGTATGCTAACGATTTTCACTTTGCATGATTGTAATGAATGTTCATGAATGTTGGGTAGCATTGAACAAAGGTTTTATGTTTGATGTCTCTGTAAGAGACCAAAATCTTTAATTACAGTGATACACAACATTTTATGAATTGCATCTTAGTTGATAGTGATACATAGTTTGATACTTAGTTGATATTTAGTTGATAGTTTGATATTAAATCAAATCACAGCATTGTAATTAGGAAGAGTAGGCTTAGATTAGATCCTTTATGTCTATATATTTTAGGCACACGCCTCTAAGTCTACGCACCCTCGTCGATAATAAATTTAGCCCAGTCTAGCACCCTAGATAGGACACTACAATAGGTTTAGCAAAAAGCCTCATTTTTGCAAGTCTACAAAATTAACTTATGATATCATTGTCGTGTTCATCTCATTGAGCTCTTTCCGATGATACCAATTTCACCTTAATTTGATTCCCTGGTCAAAAGGAACACATGATTAAAAATTTTCCATATTAGAAGAGGCCATGTCAACATACAAACCACATAGTGCCCATGTGGCCTCCACACAACCCTTATAGGTCATTTTGGTGGGTCCTACCATTAGGCCCACATCATGTCATTATAGGTTATCATCACCTACGAAACTAAACATCAAACAAGGAGAAAGAGGCGATAGGCATTGAGTGGTGGTGAGGTTCCATGTTGGAACCATGACTTAGATTGATTTTCATCCACTAGTGTACTCAAATAAGTTATGGTGTGCAATGATCATCGCAAGGAGTAATGAGTGATGGGTAATATTCTGGCACTCCAGTTTCTACCTGAACCCCATCCTTAGACTTATCTCCCATTATCAATCAAATTTTGACTAGGTGTATGACAGATGATGGATGGTAACTATTCATGCATTATAGCTTCGATGTAATGTGTTTCCACCAATGCACACTTGGTATGGACCACATCGGCATATCAATGAAGTTATGCACTTCCACTACTTGCGAGTCCTAGTAGAATGTGTTGAAGAATCTAGGGCAAATCAAGTTAATGAGATTCTTATCACCATGATAATTATTTGTGAGGTATTTTAACTTTTCTTATTATCCCAATCTCCATTTGTTATCATTAGAGTGTGTCTTCTTTAGTTCATCAAATAGCCAAAAAAACAAAGAGATAAGAACACAAGATGTTGGCTTTCTGCCAGGGCCAAAGGCTCTCTCTCTTGGAGGGGAAAACCTGCACAAAATTATTCTTATAGATTCCAATTGATGAATACCAAGACCATGAATCTTGACTTATGAGGCCACTCCAAGACTAAGAAACCAATCCTCTTCTTTGTTACTACTGAGATCATCATCAACATTGTTGCTTCACCAAGGTCATCATCCATGCACCTTCACTGAGATGACTGTTACACCATATCTCCATCTTCACTTAGATAATTACTGCACTCTTACTGAGATCATTATTATGTCAACGACCTTGTCTTTATTGATATTATGATTGTGTATTCATGATTAGTTCTATATCGAAAGTATAGCTATACTTAGAATGTATGTGGAAATAGCTAGTATTACTGTAGGATCATCAAGGTCCTTATCATTGCAATGAGACTGCTACTGTGAACATGATGAGAGTGTATTATCCTCAAGTAAATTGAGACTGTGTATGATAGTTGAGACAATGAGGATTGTCGAGATTCTTCTCATGCCAAGACAGTTGATATTCACCAAGACTGTAATATTATTCTTCCTACACTTGCATCAATACTTTTTCAGAGACATCTGAAATGTGCCCTCCTGTAATGTGGATTGTAGACTCCTATAATTTTTTGAGATTTTAAAGATCCAAAAATATTGTTCTCCTGTACTTCCTGTACCCATATGAAGTTTAGAGAGAAATCCATGTTCTATGTTTGATGTGGTGACCCTAGCAAGGTAATTATGGTTTTTATGTCTCCATAATAAGATGACATGAGTGAGGGAACCGTTGTGTCTTTTACTTGAGTCGACATGACTGCATTTAATTCATTTTTCTAGCCGACATGAGTGCATTTTACATCGTTTTGCTTGCTTCCTTTTTCAAGAGGATTGTGCTTGTCTTGGAGGGCTAATCTAGACACTAGGTTGACTCATATACATTACATATATGATAAAGAAGAGCTATTCAATTTTCTTTTCACTCTTTGATTTCACTATAGCACTTCAAAACACACTAGACCTATGAAATGAGCAAGAAACTCATTGTTATAATTCACAAAAATAATATTTCCTTTTTTTTACAAGTACAAAGATCAAAATTACATTTATGAAGACCGAACCTAGTTACACTTTCTTCAACACTCCCTCTTAACTCAGGAGGTATTCATAATGGTACTTGGTCATTCTCAATTTGAATAATTTCTCATAACAAGAATAGGATTGGTAAACAATCTCTATAGCAACATAGTAACCAACATTGTTTCCACACCAAGGCCTTGACTGACAACTCTATCTCTCATCAGACTAGAGCACAATGTTGGTGAGACCAATGAATATAAACACATTCGTCATTGTCTCTAAAGGTACATACCCACCCAGGGGATCATTTAGTATGACCTTCTAGGACTATTCTTATCTTGGGTTCCCAACCCTCAAAGAATATTTGTCCTCTTGCCTACTCTTATCTTGGATTCCCTACACATCCTCAAAGAGTATCATATGCCAGATGATTACCTAATCCTCCCATCCTTTCTTCCTAGGTGAAGACAAGAATTTTTTGTTTATCTCTCACTCTTAAATAGGGATGACAAGCCCATTCCTATAAAGGAATGTACCCAAGTTCCCTGTGATCAGGAACTTTCCCAAGCTCCCTCTCAATTAGGGACTTGTCAGAGCTCCCTCTTAGCTAGCGACTCTCTTATTCATCAGCAACTTCTTATTCATGTGTCCTTCATCTTCTTGATCAATTTGTTTCCTTGATGTCATGAAATTAAGTCGAGCTTCTTCCTTGTAGGGCATTAGCTATCTATCACTTTCCTTCGTGGTTCATCCTGTCATTCATTTCTTCATGGAAAGTGGACTTCTTGATACATATCTAGAACCTTTGTCATATGGCTACTTCTTCCTCATCATGTTTCTTTTAGGAATTTATGTCCATCACATGAATTCTAGTTGTACTAGTACTTACAACTCTTGTTCCAATAGCCCTACATGAAATCATCTAGATATTATTGAAGAGATAAAAAAATCAAATTAAATCAAATTGTACCTTATGAGATGGCTCTTCATCATGACATTTTCCTGCAGGTATCAACATCCTGCATACATGTTGACACATCTGCCAAAGATATCCATTGTCATGGCTCTCCATATTTTCAAACTTCTATTAGAGTCTTCATATATTCTCAAGAGATTTCCTAATCAAGTCTTCTTGGTCTTTTGGATGTTGATTGCCTTTATCATGGTTTCATATCTCATGATATCTTCCTTCCTCACACATTCCATTCCCAAGAGCTTTCAATCAGAGTTTCTCCATTGTAGTCAACCACCTCATACTTCATATGAGGACATATTATGTTGATTTCATCTAGTGTGACTTATCTCTTCCTGCATCCTTTCAGAGGAGGAGGTCCTTTTGCCTTGACCACGTTACTCAAGATAGAAGTAATGATCCATGTTACCTACAACCATATGACATGACATCATAATATTAAACACAACCATATATACCTCATTTTACCTTTAAGTCATCTAGGCTTCTTTCAACAACATCCTTGATTGAAAATATCTTCAATTCCTTGATCTTCTTTATGTCATCATACCATCATCCCATGAATTCCATAAGTTGGAGTTCTTGATGAAACACTTGCTTCCTCTCTAGATTAGTGAACCCTACGATGAGGATTCCATCAGAGAAACTTGAGAATATTGCATATCCCCATCTGGCATATGTTTCCTTTCTGTCTTGATGTATGATGAGCCTTGTCATAGATGGCATCTTCCTGTCCTTCGATGTCCAATGAGGTTCCCAAGAGCTATATCCTTCATGTTTGACTACCATGGATTTTGTCCTTCCATGTTATCACGGTGATGTCACGAACTCTTGTTTCTAATGCGTCCATGATGCCATGATGCATATTATTATCATGGCCATATAAAAATATTGAGGAGCTTATGATAAGACCCTTTTGCGACGAATACCATCTCAATCATAGTAGAGATTTGTTACTCCCTCTTTCCTTCACCCTTTTCTTCAACTTCCTCCATCTATTTGGTGATATGAGCTTCCATAATATTTTCATAATCTTAGCTATACTATTTGAGGGCCAAACTTCCCTTTCCTTTTTGCACATGTTTTAGTCCTTTAACCTTCAATACTTTTGCCATCAAGTTTTCTCTATCTATCATAGAGACCATAAATTGTTGAATGAGGTAACCTTATTGTTCATGGACATTTGTTACCTTTCCCACTAGTTAGAATAATGATGAGTGTCTTCATCTCCCAATTGAGATATTATGAAGGTATTTATTCATTCTTTGATAGATTCAATCAGGTGTAAGTGATATGACCTTCTTCACTACATTTAAGAGAGTATATCATCTAGCATTTCATATCTCTCTTTTATGTCACCTCTCCTACTACACAGGGATGAGAGGACCTAGGACTGATTTCATATGACTTCTTTTCCTGGGACTATATCTATCCTCCTTTCTTATGCAAGGAATATTGATGACCCAACTGATTTATAGATCTCCTTGCAAACATGAAGTCATTTAATCAAACTTGATTATATAATGAAAAGATACTTACTTGACAAGTGAAGATGAACTCTTTCACTTGATCACTTTGATGATGGTTGAAGAAGATGTATTAGGGCTTCTTCTTGGATGATCATCTTTCAAATGAGATAGTCTTTCTTCAATAGAAAAAGTTTCTCCTTTTAATGAGGATGATTTGCTGCTTCTTCAGATGATCTTCTTCTAAGGCAAGGATATGATTCTTTCTTGAAGATGACCATGCCTTATTTCCTTCAAGATGCTTTGCCTTCTTTTGTAGTGTACATCATGACTAATTCTATGGTTTAAACTTGTTGCAAGATGATATGATATTCATTTTTGAGGTCCTTTGAGTTACTTTTATTTGTAGACAACTTGATGAGGGTCTTGGTGGAATTTCGATGATGACTGTGGAGACAAATGTTCTTGCTATTGTAGATTAATTATTTGATCCTTCAATGTAGATCTTGATCCTTTTTATTTGATATCCTTCAAACTACTTTGATGTCCTTTTTGAATATTGATCATTGAATGTCTCTTTGTTTCCCTTCCTTTGAATTCAACACCTTAGCTCAGATACCATGTTGAATAATCTAAGGAAAATAAAGTTAATGAGATCCTTCTCGCCATGATAACTATTTGTGAGGTATTTTTAACTTTTCTTATTATTACAATCTTCATTTGTTACATTAGAGTGTGTCTTCTTTAGTTCATCAAATAGCTATTGAAACAAAGAGACACGAACACAAGATGTTGGCTTTTTGCCAAGGTCAAAACCTCTCCCTCTTGGAGAGGAAAACCCACACAAAATTCTTCTTGAAGAGATTCTAATTTACGAATACCAAGACCATGACCCTTGACCTATGAGGCCACTCCAAGACCATGACGTTTGACCTATGAGGCCACTCCAAGACCAAGACACCAATCCTCTTCTTTGTTACTGTTGAGATCATCATCAACATTACTGCTTCACTGAGATCATCATTCCTGCATCTTCACTGAGATGACTATTGCACCATATCTCCATCTTCACTTAGATAATTACTACGCTCTTACTGAGATCATTATTATGTCAATGAGCTTATCTTTATTGAGATTGTGACTGTGCGTTCATGATCACTTCTATATCGAAAGTATAACTATACTTAGAATGTATGCCAAGACAACTAGTATTACTGTAGGATCATCAAGTTCCTTATCATTGCAATGAGACAGTGAATGTGAACATGGTGAGAGTGTATTATCCTCAAGTATGGTGAGGTTGTGTATGCTATTTGAGACAGTGATGATTACTGAGATTATTCAACACCTTAGCTTAGATACCATGTTGAAGAATCTAAGGAAAATAAAGTTAATGAGATCCTTCTCACCATGATAATTATTTGTGAGGTATTTTTAACTTTTCTTATTATTAAAATATTCATTTTTTATCATTAGAGTGTGTCTTCTTTAGTTCATCAAATAGCTACTGAAACAAAGAGACAAGAACACAAGATGTTGGCTTTTTGCCAAGGTCAAAACCTCTCCCTCTTGGAGAGGAAAACCCACACAAAATTCTTCTCGAAGAGATTCTAATTGACGAATACCAAGACCATGACCCTTGACCTATGAGGCCACTCCAAGACCATGACGTTTGACCTATGAGGCCACTCCAAGACCAAGACACCAATCCTCTTCTTTGTTACTGCTGAGATCATCATCAACATTATTGCTTCACTGAGATCATCATTCCTGCATCTTCACTGAGATGACTATTGCACCATATCTCCATCTTCACTTAGATAATTACTATGCTCTTACTGAGATCATTATTATGTTAATGAGCTTATCTTTATTGAGATTATGACTGTGCGTTCATGATTACTTCTATATCGAAAGTATAACTATACTTAGAATGTATGCCAAGACAACTAGTATTACTATAGGATCATCAAGTTCCTTATCATTGCAATGAGACAGTGAATGTGAACATGGCGAGAGTGTGTTATCCTCAAGTATGCCAAGGTTGTGTATGCTATTTGAGACAGTGATGATTACTGAGATTATTCAACACCTTAGCTCAGATACCATGTTGAAGAATCTAAGGAAAATAAAGTTAATGAGATCCTTCTCGCCATGATAACTATTTGTGAGGTATTTTTAACTTTTCTTATTATTACAATCTTCATTTGTTATCATTATAGTTTGTCTTCTTTAGTTTGTCAAATAGCTACTGAAATAAAGAGACAAGAACACAAGATGTTGGCTTTTTGCCAAGGTCAAAACCTCTCCCTCTTGGAGAGGAAAACCCACACAAAATTATTCTCGAAGAGATTCTAATTGACAAATACCAAGACCATGACCCTTGACCTATGAGGCCACTCCAAGACCATGACGTTTGACCTATGAGGCCACTCCAAGACCAAGACACCAATCCTCTTCTTTGTTACTGTTGAGATCATCATCAAAATTACTGCTTCACTGAGATCATCATTCCTGCATCTTCACTGAGATGACTATTGCACCATATCTCCATCTTCACTTAGATAATTACTGCACTCTTACTGAGATCATTATTATGTCAATGAGCTTATATTTATTGAGATTATGACTGTGCGTTCATGATTACTTCTATACTGAAAGTATAACTATACTTAGAATGTATGCCAAGGCAACTAGTATTACTATAGGATCATCAGGTTCCTTATCATTGCAATGAGACAGTGAATGTGAACATGGCGAGAGTGTATTATCCTCAAGTATGCCAAGGTTGTGTATGCTATTTGAGACAGTGATGTTTACTGAGATTATTCTCATGCCAAGACAACTGATATTCACTGAGACTATAATAGTATTCTTCCTGCACCTACACCGAGATTGTTTCAGAGGCATCTGAAATGTTTCATCTTGTAATGCGGTTGCAAACTCCTATATTTGTCTGAGATTTCAGAGATCTGAAAATACTGATGCCATGTACTTCCTGTACCCATCTGAAGTTCAAAGAGAAATCTGAGTTCTATGTTTTATGTGGTGACCCTAGCGAGGTATTTATAGTTGTTATGTCTCCATAATAAGCCGACATGAGTGAGGGAACCATGTCTTTTATTTGAGCCAACATGGATACATTTAATTCATTTTATTGGCTTACATGACTGCATATTGCGTCATTTTTCTTGTTGCCTTTTTCAAGAGGATTGTGCTTGTCTTGGAGGGAAGATCTAGACGCTAGGTTGACTCATATAAATTGCATATATGCTCAAGAGGAGCTCTTCAATTTTCTTTTGACTCTTTGAGTTCCCTATAGCACTTCAATACGTGCTAGACCTATGCAATGTGCAAGAAACTCATTGTTATAATTTACAAAACTAATATTTCTTTTCTTTTACAAGTACAAATATCAAAATTACATTTATGAATACTGAACCTAGTTACACTTTCTTCAACATAATGCACATTCATGAAAAAAATAACCTAGGTTAGGTTTATAAAGAAGAAAAGGTGACCTCTTAGTGCCCAACTATCTATGGCCTTAAGATAACTTATGTCCTAAGGGCCTAATGCCCAAATCCTCAGTTTTGATATAATAACCAACACAAGGATTGGTTAAGAAAGGTATGCTCATAACTCTATAAATAAACTAATTGATCATAAACCCACACATTTTCCCATTCACCACACACATAATAAGATATAACATATTCTAGGCATACTTTAAAAATTCATGAGCATACCTGACATCATTCTAACCATGAACATAACAATGAGCCTTACAACTTAGGCACTCATTTACATTTACAAACATACCAAATCTTGCACCATTCACAACATAAGAAAATTCATCATATTCCATAAGACAATATACATAAGCAATTTACACTTATCTGTATATTTAAAGATAATTGGAAATTGAAGGGGGGACTTCAACCCTCCACCCAATAGTAGGGAAACCACACTACAATATTTCTTGTAGCTGACCACCCCTGAGTTAGATCTGAAGTCTAAGAGGATGGAAATCCAAGGAAAATTCACACCCAAGGCTTAATCACATAACCATGAGAAGGAGCCCACTGTATGGGTGGTTTATCAATTGCTTCCGAGCATTAAGCACCACATTGACTCACTTTCTCTTTAGGTTAAAACACAAGGCTTCACCAAAGATCAAATAGGTTATATCTTAGTTCTAGGAGGTGAAATCAACTACTTTTAGTGGTTTATTAGTTGCCTATTCATGGAAAACGCCATAAAGGTATGCAATCCACTATCGAAGGGGTTTATCAATCTCATAATAAGCACCATAGTGACTTAGATTTCCCTATCTTGATGGTTTATCATGTAGGAAACAAGAACTAAGTGGTTTATAAACCTCACGGTAAGCACCATAGTGATGTAATTCCTTCACTATGTTCTCACTAATCCTCCATGCTTAAACACATGGTCTAGTGGCCTTCATACAAGAGATGCAAGGAATATCACCCCTGACTTCTAAACACTAGCTCCCATGCAGTCTAGTTTCATTCAATCATTTCTTTGGGTGCAGATGCTTCCTTGCTTTTCTATGCAAAGTGGCTTCATCCCCTTTTGCACGTTCATGACTAATTTGTCTCTTCATTTCCAATCTTTGGCCACTTGTTTACTTTCAAACAATCTTTCCCTCTTCAACCAATTGCAGCAATAATACCTCATTTCTTCCTTCACACCTTTTGCCTTTTTGATTGCAACCTTGTAACACACCTCATTCTCTTAACTAGAGGTGGTTACTAAGTTATCTGACTCTCATGTTACAATTATAATAATGGGTAAGCATTTATTTTTATTAAATAAAAAACAATGCTTACCCCATTACTGTAATCGTAACATGAGAGTTGGATAACTTAGTAACCACCTATGGTTAAGAGAAGGAGGTGTGTTACAAACTTCCTCTCTGTCTTTGCCATGTTCCATGAGGAAACAAGGTTGTATGGCACTATCCTTTAACCATGTTTCCCACTCCACAACTTCATTTCCTATCAGCATAGGCCAATCTGTGGTCATGTGACAGTCATGGTAATTAAGGGAGGTTGGTATGGGTCTGCTCATGGCATGCCATAGGAAAACCAACAAACACACAACAGACCCTCAACAAGCATGCAACCACCTTCCATAACCTTCCTTAGTCCTTCCCTTCAAAGATTTTGATTTGCATGCCCTCCCTTCAGCCAGTCACATGCTTATTTTCAACATAGATTTACATGTATCTATAATTTCACACAATTATGTTTAAATACATGGGGTGTTTTGAAAAATGGTTGTTCCACTTGTGCATGAGAAACCTTTCTAGTTAGCATATCCATATCATTTCGTTGAAAACTATTTTCACCATACAAAAGGCCATACCTTTTAGTTCCTTTCAAATACCTTAAGATTCTTTTTTATAGCATTTAACGTCAATGATTATTTTTGAATTATATTGGCTATGTTTGTTAACACCAAATTATATCAAGTTTTGTATATATCGTGAAATAAACGAGGTTAACAATTAGATTCCAATACAATTTATCATCCATAACTTCAAACGAGACACCATTGATTTTTCAAAAGCCACCTATTTCCATTGGAGTGTCAATGATTTTACAACATGACAAGGAAATATGCTACAACAACTTTGGAATATATATTACTTAGCATAGAAAAATAAGTCCCATATGGTCATTTTTGTTGATTTTTAGATCAAACAATAATTAGTCTCGCCATAAACTACCATCTTAAACTTGGATATCATATACTCCAATTTTACATGTTTTTCAAATATTTGTTATTGTTAATAAAGAAAATAGCATCAACATAAAATGCCATACTAAACAATGTATTTTGTAAATATGTTTTTGTTAGTAAACCATATTTTTGTAAATATATTGTTGTTAAAACAACTTCTACCCAATCATTTCTATCTCTCACCTCAGACTAACATGTACCTAACTTATTCCACCAATGGTCTACTCTTCCTCTCAACAACCGCTTTGGTAGAGAGAATGTGGAGTTGTGAATTGCCCAATATGTCCATAGGCTTGAAAAAATATTCAAAAGTACCATTAATGAATTATTTCACATATTTGAATTTAAGACTTTATTATGTCACTCAATTTTCTTTTCAATCATCACTTTGAATTATAGAGAAAGACAAATACACTAAACCTTTCTATCAATTTTACTAAAAGAATCACTAAATATTATAAAATACTTTATTTTTGAACAAACTCTTAACCTAGTACATACATTTACTTATTTTTAACGAACAAACTTGCAACGTAAAAAAAAACCAAAAATATCTATCAAGGGCATATATGACAATTTGACTATTTTTAAGTTAATTGATTTTTAAGATCAAATAAAAAATAATCTAACTTATATTCTCTAATAATTATAATTCAACTTCAATGAAATTTCATTTACACCATTTCAATGAAATTATTCTCACAAAATATCTTCTAACGATACATGTTTTTTTCTTCGTAATAACCACGTATCTAACACGCGTTTTTCTTCATAATAACCATGTTTCTAACCAACCAAGTGTCTAACACATTTTCTCTTAACATATATTAAAAAAAAACATATTGTAAAGGAACTTCATAGGAACTATCCACATTCGTAATGTATCTAATTAATGTTGTTCTTAAAACCTTGCCTTTATTCTTCCCTTTTCTTATTATGGTTGCTCATTAATTTTAATTTTGTACCATTCAAACAAGGGAGCCACTGTAATAGTGGTAGTCTTTACCGGGCTGCTAGAAGCATTCAAACAAGGGAGCCACTGTAATAGTGGTAGTCTTTACCGGGGTGCTAGAAGCATGAATAGTGTTGATCACTTTCTCTCCAAAGCTGGAGCGCATATGGACATGGGTTTCTGACAAATTTCTAAAAAATTAGAGGATGACATCTCTCTTTTCCAGCTCCGATCTTTTGTGGCAGCCCATCTCCCCATTAGCAATAATGCATCTACAACGTTTTGTTTTTTCTTTGGACAAATGAGCACTCACGGTTTTCTTTAATCATGAAATAGATTACAGACAAACGCTTTACAAAGCCAAAATCAAACCTAGTGCTGCAGTAAAAGTTGGGATTTGCAAAGCCAAAATCAAACCTTTTTCAAAGGATAAAGGATAAGGTCAATCATGACCACAAATCTATAAGAAAACAACCTGAAACGAAACAAAATTAATATGACAACATTAATGGGAAATGTACATGAAAATAACCTAAATGTAGCAGTCTAAGAAGATCCAGAATGAAAACTCTTCAATACAACTGAACTTAATTCCCGATTTGCATTGTATTTTCTGGACCTAATAAAAAAATATCAAACTTCTGTACAATTCAATGTTTACAATGTATCTTATACAGTAATAATAAAATACAAGGATGAAAAACCTATGAGAGAATGGCCACAAAGGGCGTAAAATCATTCTTAATGAGAGGTTTGAATGTTTCAAAATATGATTTATAAATAAAACAATTTTGAATATTGTCACATATTTAATAAAATCTATATAACTAATATCAAACGTTGTTGAGCTATTGCGAACATAACTCAATGTTTCTTAGTCAATGTCCAGAACTATCTAAAATTAATATATTAATTATATAAAATGTTTGAAAACTAAAATAAAACAAAAACACAATTACTAAAGACATAAATTGTGGAGGCCGCACATATAAAAAATAACATTCAAACATGCTAAAACTTGAGAAGAGGTAAGTACGATGGAATGCCACCATGCATCTTCTCAAAGGTAATTGCATATCATATCCTATGTCATAACATCCGGTGTTGAAGAGTGTAAACATAATAGTTGGTTTCCTTGAATGTCATGCCATTCATCTTTCTATTTTGACAGTTGGAAAGTTGCATGCAACTCATTTTACCAGGTTGCTTGTACAAGCATGGCAGGGGGCAAGGTTTAGGCACGTCAACCTGTGTAATTGCCCGTCGGAGGGCCATCACCATCTTCATCTCCAAGTGGTATGCTGGATCAAGGGCCTGGACTATGGCACATTTAAGTAACAGGGTAGAGATTAAATGGATGTGGTTCATGTGCTAAAGCAACCTGCAGTAAAAATGGACTATTTGTATTCACAACCGCCTTAATCTTCCGACAAAGATGTTCTTCAACAAGAACAAATTATCTATAAATTTAGCTAAATGATCTATAACTTCAGCTAAGTATGGCTCTGTATTGTGCACCCTATGCCAAAATATGGTCTCTGAAACACTCACCCTCTCACTCATCACATACTTAAGCTGGATTTGTCATTCGTCTCATTCACAGGTTGCACATCGAGGCAAGGAAAAACCAAGGGATTGTGCATGTGTTTGCCAATGTGTGGTTCACAATTTCTAGCATCTTGTTCTGTATGTGCTTTAGGAAGAAACTAGAGGAAGACATTATTAACCATCTGGACAAGGTTATGAATCAGATTTTGCTAATTGTGGAGCCCCAAATACACAATTTCTTGCCGATTCTCAAGTTGATGTTGGCCCAACAATGGAAGTGCATCAGGGAATTTTAATTTCTTGTCGATTCTCAGGCTATTGCGTGCTTCTGAAACAAGGGCTTCATACTCAATTGGGATCCTGTGATGGCGCCAATGCACATATGGACTCGTAGATGAAACTGGAGCTATCGAGAAAGAGTAAGCATACACTATACAAGCTTGAGAGAAACGTTTTAATGAACTGTTAACTGTATTTTTACAATTATTTTGGTTAAAGCATAGTAGAATCTAACTTACTATGCATTCTTCCCTTCAGAGTAAAGTAAATTTATTTGCCATAAACTATAAGAGAGGCTTAGTGATCTTCCTCAAGTTTCAAGTTTCAGTTTGTGGCTATGGTTTTTTGTTTCCCTTAGACAGAGAACATGAATATTCGCTACTAGTTTGCTTTATTCATATACTAGTTCGCTTGCTTGCCTCGAATGACATTAGCTCTGTGTACGACCAGCTTCACGAAGGGAGATCAGTACTTAGCTCTGTGTACGACCAGCTTCACAAAGCGAAATGAGTACTTCACAAAGGGAGATTACTATACTCAAACGCTGACTCAGTAAGAATTTGAGCTTTTGTTCATACGTAAATAGGTTATTATTGTTCATAAGTAAATAGGTTATTCATTTGCAATTTAGCCACAATCTAGCCACAGAAAGGTAGTATTGTGTCCAACACGAGGGAGGTGACGACATGCAACATGCCACGAAGCTATGCACTGCATGTGATATGGGATATGTACTACATGAATATGTTCTACAGTGGGTGGAAACGAAAAACATTAAATGTTAACATTTGTGTAAATCCATACTTTATTCCCATGCGCTCAACCATGAGCCATCCAAACTTTGCTTAAAATTCACAAAGCTAAATAGCAAGTAAATCTAGACTTTGGTTAAAAATTTTTTTGGATCTGGATATTCAACAACCCGGCAATAAGACCTCTAATATAAAACTTTGGATAAAAGCAAAAAAACATGAAAGCTCGAAAATAAAACTTTGGATAAAAGCGAAAAACATCAGTGAAATGCTTTGGTCAACTCAAATTAATAGGGAGTCAACGCCGATGCAAACGCTATAGTCCCTGCTATGCCAAAAACAGAGACTAATAAAGATAATATCTTTTATCTTTTAAATTTAGAAGGTTAAGATAATATATTTTAAACCGAAAAAGTTAATATTCAATATTCAATATTATGATATTTTTAATACATGTTTATGGATTTATTATGATATTTTCAATACATGTTTATGCCTTTTGTTTTATGTTCACTAGTGACATACTAGTTTTATGCTTTTGAAAGCTCCTTCCTTATAATATCAAATATAATATCAAACTCCTTGTTACCTTTTCTGAGGTGTGTTATGATTGCTGGTGACTTACCGGTCTTATGCTTTTGAATTTTCTTTCTTATAATATAAAGTTCCTTGTTACCTTATCCTACATGTATTAGTTATTTTTTATTGTATTGTACTTAAAAAAAATGACATATTTTTACAAATTAGATCTAGAGAAAAGTAATATGACATAAATGCTTGGAAATTTCATGTGGGGAAATTGCAAACAAGGAGTTAGATAATTAACATCTGTATCTTCATCTCCTAATTATGTGCTCAATAAATTTAACATATAACCACAATGACTAACAAATGTACTTCACATATCATCTTCTATTTATAAATTATTTTATAAACAATTTCAATTTCACCTTCATTTCTATTTTAATAATATATTAGTTAATAAAGTATATTATATATATAGGCGGTCTTATCTATAATTTAATATGGTTTGTGCTAAAGGACACTTTTTATAGTTTAAATACTCATTATAGTTTAGGGAGAAAATGTGTCATTCTTTTTTTGTCTTTTTATTTAATGGTTTTTTATCCCTATATAATTGTTTGTTTGTTTTAAAAATGGTTTGTTTGTTTTTTTAAATATATGACTTCAATAAAAAAAACTTTTCTTATATAAAAAAGGGTTCATACATAAATATGTGCAAGACGCTTGTTACTAAGTTACTATAAGTCTTATTAATTGATAAATTGTTTCCACTTTTGTCTCAAGTGGACATGGATAAAAGTATCTCGTTTAATTATCTGGTTTTATTTTACAAAATTGATTAATCAAACAAATGACATTTTATTGCTTTCATTTTGTGATAACATTATTAAAATATTTAATAATTTTTCATCTTCTTTTGTTTAACATTGTGTATTGGGTGACCACTAAGACTTCTTATACCATTAGTCATTTTATGTACCTATTTTCAATATCAAAAACATTGCACCAATAGTCCTGCCTTGTAATCCTTATATAAATAAGACCATGCTATCTATATTATTGTTTCCCCATAACACCACTAACATTAAAAGTATTTCCTTAGATGTCTTAGTTCATTATTCAATGAATATCACATGTTTATGCATGTGTGGAGCATCACGTTCAAATAATTTTTAATGACCTCCCTTCAATCAAGGCTTACACACAACCATAAAAAGGAGTATATTCGAAAGAATGGTTTTCGTAGGCCAAGTCTTATCGAATGTTTATAATCAAATTATTGATATTATGCTTAATTTATTATAGTAAAGAGTCATCCTTATCCTTTCAGGATTTAAAAATGTGACTGATTAAAATGATTCTATTTTTTATTATACCTTTAGTAATTTCTTTATTAACAATTCTTACTTATTATTATTTATTTTCTTATTTTCTCTATTGTAACAATTGTGGGTTGATTTTCCATGTAAATAAAATAAGACCAATCGTGGGTTGATTTTCCATGTAAATAAAATAAGACCAAGGTCATGGGACACGTATTCCAAGTTAAATGAGCGGAAAAACATCACAATAGGATTCACTTATGGTATATTAATGACTATGGAAATTGGCAAAGGAAAAAAGGCAATAAATGACAATTTAATATGAGAAATAAAGGAAAATACGAGAAAAGGAAGATAAAGAGACACAAATATGCATGCAAGGAAAATTAGAGAGAAAATAAGAAAATGAGAAAAAGGAAGGGAAGAGACAGTAGACATGAATTATAAAAGGGCATCTAAGAAATAGTTGACAACTTTTGATCACTTTAAAAAATAGAGCTCTAAGAGAAAAGAGAGGAAGCACTTAGACACAAACAATCAAGCAAGCAAAGGACACGCAAACGAATGCAAGGGAGCACAAGGAAAGGTTGGAAGAGCATCTACAACATGAGGAAATTGTAGGTAACAAGTTACATGTGTGATTTCGTTGCTGATATTTGGATGCATGGTACATGCATTTGGTTATTTGGTTGTTTTGTGATCATTGGCATGGGATTTTCCTAGATTGACAATGGTTTTCAGCCTTGCCTTTCCATTTCTTGGATAGCCCTAGTGTTGTGGGTTCCTTGTTTTGGTTTAAGCCTTGGATGACCGGTAGACTTTGGATCCTGGTGAGGTGGTCTCAGGAAAATTCCCAATGGTCAAGGGTGGATATGGGCTTTCTCCTAGAACTCTTGACGGATGGGTGGAGACAGGAAATTCCTCTAGGTATGGTTAAGAAAGTTGTAGGCATCCAAGCTTGTTTGGTATTAGTGATTTATGGATCGATTTAGGTGAAATCATTATGGTTGAGAGTTGAGGTAATTTGGCCTTTGGAAGCCCTGGTTGGTTCTATTTTGATTTATCCCATGAGATCCCACATTCATGCTTCGAATACGACACATGGGTTATTGGATGTAGAAATATTTGGTTCGGCCCAATCTATGGTCGGGTGGTACAGGGAAGTCCTTGAATTTGTATGAATTTACATATGTGAATATGAGTTATTTTATTATTGTAATTAATGTGAACATGTATTGATTATTGTCTTGATTTTCTCATGGATTCATTCTTGTTAAGTGTTGGTTATAGGCATGTTTAAATGATGCGCTCTTGTTATGGATCTTGCTTATGATTCGATAAGTTCATGAATGGTTATATGAATGCAAGGGATAACAAGTGTTGTTGCACCTATCTTGAGAGGACAACACACATTCTTGATGATTCTCTAATGAAATTAATGAGACAATGAACATATATGCATCCATGCCCTGTAGCTACTATGTTTACCATGTGTTTGAGGAAATGTTTCTCATGTGTTTAACAACTTTTGAGCAAGTTATAGCCTTAGTAATTATGATTTAGGCTTATTGTCATCTTATTCTGAGTTCTGGAAAATTCTGGGTTGTTCTAAGTATTTGATCTATAGCTAGCCCTGAAAATCCAGATCTGGGTTGCTAGCACACCCTCTGAATTGAAAATTTTTGGCTGCAACCGCATGGAGGAAGGCCCGTGTGTGTGGATGGAACCTTCCAACTGCATGAAAATATTGGAATGCATGCAACTGGGATGTAAGGTCTACGAAAAATAAATCTCAAGCCTAGGGCAATCTCATCGACATATGTTGCATGGTATATGGGTGATGTATTGTCCCTAAGAGGTGGTAGTATGTTTCCAGTTAGTAGAACCCATTTCCATAACTAGAACTTGAATGCTGGTCATGTCATAGTAACTCTTAGCTCATGTTTACTTGGAGAGGTTGTGAAAGCAGGTAAATGTGTGATGGGGTGTTACAAGGTGGTATCTAAGCAAGGTTGCAACACTAGACCTCAGGGTAAAGGTTGATTGTTATGCATGCATGTCAGTTGTTTATATGTTTATCATGCATGCATGTTAGCTACTTGTTGTTATGGTTATAACATCCATGTATGAGATGATACGCTTAGGATGTGGTATCGTGCTAATTCAGATTGGCCCGTGTAGATGCAATAGCCTCCCCTGGGATACTTTGAGGTATGATTTTGATTACGTTTTTACTTAGTTAACAATGACATATTGTAGGAAATATAATGCTAAGGGATGAAGAGAAAAATAGTTGAGTACAGTTCATATGACTCTTCGTACAGGTCGAAAGAGACAATGGTAGGATGGAGGGATCAGTTGAGCAACACGGAGAGGGATATTCTTCTGGTTTGGTAGATACATTAAGAAGCTTGAAGGGAGAAATTGTGAGTTGCAAGGTAGCCAATGAGCATTTGATTGAGGCACATGAGAGGATTTCCAAAGCTCAAGAAAAGCAAGCCAAGTTTAATGCAGTCATCCTCCACAACCTTTTAGATTTGCAGAAGAAGGGAAAACTAGGGATTAGTCATGGAAAATAAGAAAATACCAATGGTGCAGATGGAAGTAGGTCTCAAAAAGGGTACATGATGGAAAAATATGATAAAATAAGAGGTGGCAAATCCTTGGATTCCTTGATAAGAGGGCTAGCACTCATGGATTTTATTCTAGCTCTAATGTTAGGAGACATCATTTAAATCACTACCAACATCCTTATAGAAGGAGTGAGAGGGGATATTTGCTAGAAGTTCAAGAAAACCAAACCTCTTACTTTTGATGGAGAAATGAAGAAATCAGAAGATGTAGAAGCATTGTTGCTTGGGATGAAGAAATTCTTCAGATTGCATGATTATTCAGAATACATGAAAGACAATATATCCAACTTCATTCTCAATGGAAAAGCATATATCTTTTGGGAAGATGTTAAGCATGTCAAAGGCATCAGAGAAGAGGAGCAGATTTGGGATGAGTTTGAAATACTCTTTAGGAAAAAGTACCTATTTGAGATATATTATGACGGAAAGGCCAAGGAATTTTATGAGCTCAAGATGAGTTCCATGACAGATCAAGAGTACACAACCAAATTTCTAGAGCTATTGATATATGTGCCTTATCTCAAGCATGAGAAAGTGAATATACAAAGGTTCATAAAAATATTACGAGTAGCATTCAAAGATCAGATCGAGTTTGATGAACCTCGATCATTGGAGGAAGCCATCAAGAAGCTGAAGCATTGTTATGAGCAGTCAAAGCACAAGCCTGAGTTCAATCGTGGCCAGAAAGGTAATGAAAAGATGAAAGGAAAATGTCTCAAGAAGAAAGGAAGATCTTAGGATGTAGGTGACAAGGAAAATGTGGCGCGTCATAAGAATTTCAATGCAACTGAGAGAGGACATGGTTCTTAGCCTGAGGAGTAGCAAAGTAAAGGTAATGGAAGGAAGCCTTTGAGGTGTTGGATCTGTGGTGGCAATCAACGCAGGAGGGATTTTCCTTCATATCAAGGTGGTAAGCCTTAGATATATAGTACTCAGGAGGCACAAATAGTTGGAGATGTAGGCCAAATTATTCCCCAGATCTATGCAGTGGTGGATAACATGTAGGAAGATCATCATACATCTATTATCGAGATGGAAGGTAAGATTTGTGATCATTTTGTTTCTATTTTGATTGATCTTGCACTAAATTATAACTCTATTAGTCCTGACCTAGTGGATTAGTGTCAGGTGAATAAAGAAGTACATGCAGAATATTGGTTGGTGTAGTTGGCTACAGGGACTAAGAGAAGATTTCGTCACTGGGTGAGATCTTGTGCATTTGAAATTAATTGTATGCCTACATCATACATCTAAATGTGCTTCTTTTGGGTTCATATTACATGCTTTTGGGTATGGACTAGATGTTCATCATAGGATCAAGGTGGATTGCTATGATAAAGCCATTGAGTGCCTGGATGATGAAGGAGAAAATATATTCTTTCAGGGAAAGAAGAAGCCTACATCAGTGAGAATGGTTACAATTATGCAAGCTAAGTGCAACCACAGGAAATGATTTTTATTGTTTACAGTTCATGTTTTCGTTGACAAAGGGAAGGAATATGAGGATGATGAAGTTTTGAGGAAGTATCTTATTTTGTAGCAGTTTCAGGATGTGTTTCTTGTAGATATTCCAAAGCTTCCACCTCATAGGGAGGTGGATTT
This sequence comes from Pinus taeda, assembly GCA_000404065.3. Classification (NCBI taxonomy): domain Eukaryota; kingdom Viridiplantae; phylum Streptophyta; class Pinopsida; order Pinales; family Pinaceae; genus Pinus; species Pinus taeda. The sequence continues at coordinate 71,005 of APFE030621817.1, forward strand.
CTCTATTGAATTGATGCCGAGAGAAACACCAACATCTAGGCACCTTACATGATGAGCACACCCGAGTTGATGGAATTGAAGTTATAGCTTAAAGAGATGCTTGATAAGGGATAAATAAGGCCAAGTGTATCTCGTGGGGGAGCACTAGTGTTGTTTGGATGGAAGAAGGATGGTACTCAGGTTGTGCATAGCTGAACAAGGTAACTATCAAGAATAGGTACACATTGCGTCAAATTGGTGATTTATTTGATTAACTGAAGCGACAAACAATATTTTCAAATATTGATATGAGATCAAGATATCATCAGGTGTACATCAAATAAGAAGACATCTAAAATATTCTCTCTCATACTAGGTATGGGCATTATGAGTTTGTGGTGGTTACTTTTTGTCTTACCAATGCTCCAACCACCTTCATGTGTTGAACAATGTGTTGCACCCTTATCTGGATAAGTTTGTGATAGTATTTGTTAATGATATATTGGTATATTCCAAGAATGAGGAGGAACATGTAGAGCACCTAGAAGTGGTATTGAGATTGTTGAGAGAGTAGTATTCCAATCTGAACAAGTGTAGCTTCTTTCAGACTCAAATTCTACTTAAAACATGTTGTTTCCAAGGAAGGGATAAATTTGGACCTATAAAAGATTAAGGCTATCATGGAGTGGCTAACTTCGAATAATGTGGATGAAGTTAGATCATTCATGGGATTAGTAGGTATTACAATAGGTTCATCTGGAACTTCTCAGAATTGGTTATCCTATCACATCCTTGTAGAGAAAAGGAAATAAGTTTGAATGGACTAATGAGTGTGCAACTAGATTTGATCAGTTGAAGCAGTTACTTACCAGTGCTCCAGTTTTGAAGATCGTAGATCCTGATAAGGAGTGGTTTGTATATATGCATGTAAGGAAGGACTTGGTTGAGTCTTGATGTGGGAAGGACATGTGGTTTTCTATGAATCAAGGAAGTTGAATGAGCATGAGTAGAACTACGTGACTCATGATATTGAGTTTTCAAGCCATCATTCATGCATTGAAGTTGCGGATACATTATATCTTGGTAAGAAGTTCATCTTTATGAGTGATCATAGTCGACTAAGGTATTTGTTTTACCAACCAAATCTGAATGCAAGGAAAGTTGGATGGTTAGATATTCTTAGTGAGTTTGATTTTGATAATAGGTATATTATGGGCAAGGAGAACTGGGTTGCAGATGCTCTCAGTATGATAGTGTAGGTGAATCACATTTCAACTATGATCTCTTATGGGACAAATTTATAGGAGCAGATCTTACATGCAGGGAAGCATGATGAGAAGTACCAAGATTTGAAGTAGCGATTGCAACATAAAGGTGAAGGTGATAGGGATGAGGACTATCACATCACAACAAATGGCTCGTTCAAATTTAGGAGCAAGATTTATGTGCCATATAACAGTGACTTGAAGAAGCTTATGTTGAGAAAGTTTCATGTCAAGCCATATCTAGGCCACCCAGGATACCATAAGATTTTGACAACTATTAAGAAGTTCTACCATTGTTCAAACTTGAATAAATAGGTGGTTGAGTTTGTTGCAAGGTGTTTGGACTATCAACAGTTGAAAGTTGAATACAAGCACCCAACTAGTTTGTTGCATCCTATTCTGATTCTGGAATGGAAATGGGAGGTAATTTCCATGGAGTTCATTACAAGTTTTCCTAGGACATCAAGGTAGCATGAATCCATCATGGTCATGTTTAACAGGTTGAGCAAGGTAGCTCACTTCATTGTAGTGAAGTCTACTAATTAAGCTAGTAAAGTGGTTCACATATTCATTAGGGAGATAGTGAGGTTGCATGGAGTTACCAAGAAGATTATATCAGACAGAGATGCTAAGTTCACTTCCAAGTTTTGGAAGGATTTGTTTGCAGAATTGGGGGAAAAGTTAGCTTTCAATACAACTTGTCATCCACAGACAAATGGAAATATAGAGAGGGTTAACAAGATCCTTATGGATATGTTGAAGATGTATTTCATGCATCAATAGAAGAAGTGAGAGGAGTATCTTCCACCAATCGAATTTGCATATAACAATGGGAGGAAACATTGAAGATGAGTCCATTTGAGGCTCTCTATGTGCGAAGTTGTAATACTCCTATTAGTTGGAGTGATACAATGAACAAGGTGTTGATTGGACCAGATATGTTAGCAGAGATGGAGCAATAGATGCAAGCTATTAAAAGGAATTTAAGGAAAACATGGGACAAGCAGAAGAGTTATGTAGATCAACATAGAGCATTTAATGAGTTTCACGTTGGGGAGCATGTGTACTTGTGTATCAAGGTGAAGAGGAGCTCCTTGAGGATTGGATCATGTGCCAAGCTGGCACCTCGATATTGCAAGTCTTTTGAGATCCTTGAGGGGATTGAACCAATAGCATACACACTTGCACTGCCACCAACAATGAAAGTCCATAATGTTTTAACACATATTTTATCAAAATTTGGAATTAAATAGTGGATATAGAATTTCAAAATAACCAAAAAAACTCAATTCTAGTGATGTCCTTGTAATAAAAAATTTCCAATTTTAATGAAATATGTGTTTTTTCCTGGTTTCATTGATTAAGAGATATGTGTAGGATGTTGATCATGTGATTGATTGGTTTGTATTGTAGGTGGAACCAAAGGGAGAGTTCTAGCTAGAGCCACAATGAATATTGTAGTAGAAACAACTCATGCTCCGAAACTGAGCAATAGAGAAATTTAAAGTGCAGTGGAAGTACTTTGGGATCGATGATGGCTAATTAGATGTGGGCATTATAACTTTCATTATTTGCTAGTTGAAGAAAATGAGTTTTTGGTATATATATCGACCGAGTTTATTTATAGGGTTCAACCAAAACAGTTATATCAGAGGGTCACATCATTTCAATTTCACGGCCGGAGGAAAATATGGATATCTTTCTCAGATGATTTTTTTCCATTAATTTTAACGTCTATTCATGGCAAAAGGAAATTTAGCCAAAAAAAAAAATCAGCTTAAAATATTTTTTGGCCAAAAACCTGCAACTCTACAACAACTCGGCTCTATTTACCTTTCTTCAAATTTGGAATGCTTAAACTCCATCAAATATAGTGAATTTACTTTTGGAACCAGTACCATCATTTGTAGAATTGAATATACTTTTAGTAGATATAAATTTTATGGAATTTCATAGATTTTTGCTAATTTAAATAATTTTCTAGTAAAATGTGTGCAAAAAATTTCTAAAGGTCATTATGATTCAGTGAAATCAAAATTTTGTATCTTCCAAAATACACTGTCAAAAAATATGGAAAACGTATGGTGTATTAGGTTGGTCAATCTTCTTTAATGGGTAGTTTTTAGATTTTTACTTTTTAACTAATACAATGAGAAACATTGTGCTATGTTAAATGTCTTCAAAATATGAATTTTTTCATATTGGTTCAATTCAAAGAATTCTAGTAATTATGATGTGCATATGTTGATTTCGTAAATATATCCATGCCGAAGTAGAGTCTGTCTAGATTGTTGCAGTACATTTTTTTTTTCAAAAACACAAGGTTAACAAAGAATACATTGGGGCCAAAAAACATGACTTTTTATGAATCCCTTGATTTTTACAGAACACACAGTCAAACAATTGCTAAGTTGGCATATCAAATGTGAATAAAAAAATTCTAAGAAATAAGCAATAGAAAGCTCACAAAATTTCTGACAAATTTTCTTTTTACTGTAAAATGAAATTCTTAACAGAAAAATTACTTTAGCTTGCTGAAAATTGAAAAACTTCTAAAAATGATATTTCTTCTCAAAAAAGGGCCAAAAGTGTAACCCAACTTCACATTTTCACCCATATATGTGTATGTGTGTGTGTGTCATTGTAAATATTGCATCAAGTTGTGCTTATAAACGTCTAATAAGCGATATGTTTGTCATGCTTGTCTTGTTTCAACAATTGTTATTGTAAATATTGCATCAAACTGTGTTATAAAGCTCCATAAGAAGTATGTTTTGATGGTCATAAGTGTCATAGAACACTAAGGAAGGTGCTCCCCCGGGGGGGGGGGGGGGGTTTGTAACTGCCACAAGTTGATTTTCCATGTATATAAAACAAGACCAAGGTCATGGGACTCATATTCCAAACTGAATGATGGGAAAAAACATCACATTGGGGGTCACTTATGGTTTCTTAATGGCTATGGAAATTGCCAAAGGAATTGACAAATGCAAAGAGGCAATAAATGGCAATTTAATATGAAAAATAAATTAAAATAGGAGAAAAGGAAGATGAAGAGACAGAAATATGCATGCAAGGGAAATTACAGAGAAAATAAGGAAAATGAAGAAAAAGAGAAAAAGGAAAGGAAGAGAAACTAGACATGAATGATAAAAAGGCATTTGAGAAACAATTGATAACTTTTGGTCACTTTTAGAAATAGAGTTCTAAGAGAAGAGAGAGGAAGAATTTAGACAAAAGAAAGCAAGCAAGCAAAATACAAGCAAAGGAAAGCAAGGGAGAATAAGGAAAGGTTGGAAGAGCAACTACAGTAGGAGGAAATTGTAGGTAACATGTTTCATGTGTGATTTCATTACTGAGATTTGGATGCATAGTTCATGCATTTGGTTATTTGGTTGTTTTGTTGTCATTAGCATGGGATTTTCCAGGATTGACAGTGGTTTTCAACCTTGCCTTGCCATTTATTAGATAGCCATGGTGTTGTGGGTTCCTTGTTTTGGTTTGGATGGTCGATAGATTTTGGATCCTAGTGAGGTGGTCTTAGGAAAATTCCCAAGGATCAAGGGTGGAGATGGGACTTCTCCTAAAAATCTTGACGAATGGCTGGAGACAGGAAAATTCCTTTGGGTATGGTGAATAATGTTGGAGGCATCCAAGCATTTTTGCATCTAAGATTGTTTGATATTAGTTATTTTTTGACCAAGTTAGGTGAAATCTCTGTGGTTGAGCGTTGAGGTGGTTTGGTCTCTAGAAGCCCTGGTTGGTTCTGTTTTGATTAATTCCATGAGATCCCATATTCAAGCTTGGAATATGGCACAAGGGTGATTTGATGTGGAGCTATTTGGTTCAACGCAATCTATGGTCGGGCAGTACGTGGAAGTCCCTGACTTGGTTGTTATTTACCTATGTGAATATGAGATATTTTATTATTATGATCAATGAACACATGTATTGATTATTGTGTTGATTGTATGACTAGTTTGGCATGGATTCATTCTGGTTAAGTGCTGGTTATATGCATGGTTAAATGATGTTCTTTTGTTATGGATCTTTCTTATGATTCGATAAGTTCATGAATGGTTATATGAATGCATGGGCTAACAAGTGTTATTGCAACTAGCTTGAGAGGGCAACAAGCCTTTTTGATGATTCTCTGATAAAATTAATGAGTTAATGAAAAGATACAGATTCATGACCTGTAACTACTATGTTACCATATGTTTGACGAAATGTTTGTCATGATTTTAACATTTTCTAAGCCAGTTCTAGCCTTAGTACTTACCATATAGTATTATTATCATATTAGACTAAGTTCTGGAAAGTTTTTGGTTGTTTTGGGTACTTGGTCTGTAGCTAGCCCTAGAAATTTAGATTTGGGTTGCTAGCAACACCCTCTGAACTGGAAAATTTTGGCAGCAATCACATGGAGAAAGGTCTATGTGTGAAACTGGAGCCTTCTAACCACATCAACAACTTGGCATGTGTGTGGATGGGATGTAAGGTCTAGGAAAAAGAAAGTTCCAGCCCAGGGCAAGATGATCAACAAATGTTTCATAGTATTTGGGTGATGTAGCCCCCTAGGAGGTGGTAGTATGTTTTTGGTTAGTAAACCCCACTTCCATAACTGGAACTTGGATATTGGGTCTTCCATAGTAACTCTCAACTCATGTTTACTTGAAGAGCTTCTGAAAGCGGGTAAATGTGGGATAAGGTCTTACATTTATACAAGTTAATCCCATGTCGTAGTAAATTAGCCTTGTAGCATCCACAATTTTTGTCGAGTAATAATTTAATATGAATCCAATAGAAATTCCAAGCATGAGAGTGTTTTGACAATCCAAGGGTGTGTATTGTAGAAATTTCTCTTAGAATTTTGTAAATTCAATTGATTGTCGACGTCAAAATTGTACATGGTTAATAATTGAAAAGTAATTAAAAGTAGATAATTTGATCATTTTTAACTCATTTTCTATATAATTTATTCACTCTTAAATATACAATTTCTCCTTGCATGTAGTCTGCAAGTAACATGCATGCTTAATATTGTAAAATAAATAATAATTCAGTATTAAACTGTAGGTATTCAAATTCATTAAGATGTAGAATCCACGTCAGATAAAAACTACAATATTGTTGGACCTTCAACATGTTTACCTCTCCAAGGGCTCTGTCGATTGAAAGGTCTAGAAAGTGCCTCTAATTTAACTAATTAAATCTAGCCTGTATTGCATTTCATACTTTGTATGCAATCATTGCTAACACCAGACAAATATACTTTAATTGATGTAGATCACCAATTTACTTTAATCTTTTAGTCAACTAAATCCGTTGAGCTTCCTAATAATTTATGAATTAAGTAATAATATATCTAGAATAGTTAGTGTATAACAATTGGATAACTTATGTTTACCATTCATGGTTATGCCTTGCTTCTTTTCCCCTTACTAATCATTTTTTTCTACTATCAAGTCAAGCCTCATAATAATGTAGATTGATTGGGGCATCACATATTCCCAATCAATTTATTTATCTTCTAGGATTTTATTCAATTTAATTACCTTATTTTATTTTATTTCATTTGAAGTCATTCCTTTCATTAGCATTACCTTGAAAAGCTCATGATCCTCTTACTCTATGTCATCTATCTTCTAGTAGATTCATAATTCACTAACAAAGTTATGATCACATATTGAAATGTTTTTTCTTTTTAGAATGGTTTGTCTCTAGTACAATTTATTACTATTTCTTTTAGATTTATTTCTTTTATGGGAATACTGCCCACTTTCTTATACTTAAATAACATAAGCTTTATTAGGATCACAAATGGATTCTTTAATATTGTTTAATAAATGGTATAGAACTCAACTTTTGTTTCCATTTAACTAAATACTAACTCTTTATTCCCGATCATTGTGCCTATCTGTGTAAGTTGTCATCTCTTTGCTCTCCTCTCCTTTGGTACCTTTATTATACTTCCTTCTTATCCAAAGTGACCGTTTTTAAGGATAAAGCCCAATAATTGTTGCATTGATGCTTTATATATATATATGGTATTAATTATCTTGAAAAGTTTGTATATTTTGTTGATAATATCTATCTTATATTGAACCCTATGAGAAAACAAAATGCTATATACATTACATAGAGACTTGTATAAAATAACATTACCAACCTAAATCTATGCTTTTATGTACACAACTTGGCTTTCATTGTTGATATCAAAACATCACTTTAATAATACAACTTCAAAACCTACAGTTAATTTAATTTTCTTTTTAACTTTCTAAAATAACTATACTTTCATATTAAGTTGCATTTCCATATAACAACTAATGAAATATTCATCCCTTATAAACCATATGAAATTCTCTACCTAACACCTTTTGTTATGACAATGAATTCTCCTTGGAAAATATTTTTCCCAATCGTAATTATAATATAAGTTTCTCATGACCCAAAGGATGTATAAATTAATATATATGTATCATGTTCTCCATAACATGTTACATACCTGTCAATACCTTACTCTAGATAGGACAAACAAAAGATGAAGAACATTCCTTACTTCTAACTTTGATTAGGATAAACAAAAAAACATTCTTTACTTCTGATTGTGAATGTTAGCCAAATTATAAAAACTTACCGTTATATATTATATGTCAATAAAATTAATCTTGGAAACACGAAAGCTGATTAGATATGAGTGTTGTAACTTACCTCTAATATCAATATGTAAAACCTAAACCCATAATAAACACCCTAAACAATTTTTATAACATATATAAACATATAATATGATATGATATGAACTAAATGTTAATTAATAAGTTAACATATGAATAACGTTCTGTACTTTTCAATAATCTAAAAGTACATTTTAAAGCACACAATAAATCAAATAGAATATTCTTCTTATCCAATATTTCACACTCTAACTAACTAACTAACGTCGTAGAGTAAAATGAAATATCAATAGGAAATTATTAAAAATTTAAAGTATCTACTTTCTTTAATTAATAACTCTACCCCTACCTATGAAACATAATCCTTGCATATATATATATATAACCATAATTTTTTTGCATATCATTCTTTACTATTACTATTTTTATGGATACTCTTCATTCGTATAATAATCTTCTTTTGACCTATTTTATGGATACTCCTCATTCGTATAATAATCTTCTTTTGACGTTTTTTTTCTAAATTTAATTATAACCATAAATATTCAACGCTCAAACATGTTAATTTCATCCCAAAATAATGAATTCTATTTAATACCACACAATACTATTAAATTCGCGTTAGTTTGAGAAGCAACTCATGATCTGCAGTAAGTAAGATGATTCAATATGTTATCATAATTTTTGTAAAGTGAAAATCTTCTAAAGTCATTATACATTATATAATTATAATCATTTGTCATTTAATTTTTTTTACGAGTCTGAGTCTAAGAATGGTGTAGGAAAGACTACATTATATAAAATTTTAGAAAAAAATATAATTTAAACTAATTGTATTTATTTATAATATATTAAGATAGGTTTTTAAGTTTGAGAAGATTCTTTTTAATTTCCTCCAAATATGTATAAGAAGAACTATTTCTTAAAAAAACCAAGATCTTTCTTTCCCAAGAATAAATAGTGATGTATTGCACTTGTTGGGAAAGCAAGGAAAATCTAGAGCTTTATAATTAAATAAAAGTTTTTGTTTTTTTTTTTGAATTTGCATGAGGATTATTTTCAATTTCTTGAATTAAATTACTTCGAATTCTATTGGGCCCTCTTGCTCGCGTTTTAGGTTTTCACATTGAACTAGCATTTACAATTCTTTTTGAGTTGTGATTGATCAACCATTCATTGCTTAAAGTCAATGGAAATAAATCCCTAGACCAAGAAGTAATGTTCTCTATGGTTCTTCCCTTGATGCGATAGTCAACAGTAACTTATATGTGGACTATTGTTGCAAATCAATATATGACATTATGTGAAAAGGAGGATTCTAGTCATTAAGCACCCACTTCTTTGTTTGATGAAATGTACTGATCCTTGGAAATCATTTGCCTCATTGTTTCAGTAGATTATAATTTAGAATTTTATTTCTATCCTTTGATGAAACTTTTAAGGGAATATATTTATCGATGGTTCTTCTTTGGAGTGTGAGCTAGTTGTTTCCTTGAATGAAAGATTATTGACCTGAGAGTATTTTCTTTTAAAAATGTGTAGAGCTACTTTTTAGGAACAAACCATCATGCTTGTCTTGGGATATGCTAATGTATATATGGTTTTGTTTAAATAAAAATTTAAGATAAATTGTGTAAAATATGGCATTTAGAACTAGAAATTCCAAAGGAGTAGGAATTGACCGAGGAAGATTACGAAAATAAATAAGAAGAGTACAAAGAAGATTAGTTGTGATGGAGATGACACAAAGAAGAGGCATTGACATAGATGAAATTAGCGACTGAGAATTATCCTCCTCATCCTCCGACAAAGATGATGTTTAAGAATAAAACTCAAGTAGAATGAATAATTGAGATAATTACAGGATTGAACACCAAGCCAAGATTGGAAGTTCTTATGAATGAAGGAAACTTAATTTCTAAAGTATTTATTGATTGGATTAGCACCATGGATAAATATTTTGATTATGAGAATGTAGTGGAGGAGAAGAAAGTGATATTTGGATTTACCAAATTGAAGGGACATGCCTCGTTATGGTGGAAAAATGTGTAATCAAAGCAATGAACAAAGGAAATAATAAGATTACCAACTGGGGTAGAATGACGGCAAAATTAAAAGTTAAATTTATACCCCAATATCATTAGCTAAGTTTCTTTCGACAAATGCAAATTTCAAGCAAAAATCAATGTTTGTGAAAGAGTATAAAAAATAATTTTATAAAATAAGTAGAAGATATGGTCATGTAGAAGAGGCATTGAAAATATATCTAGATATATTAATGGTTTAAGATATGAAATTGTAGGTTTTAACCCCATAAAGAAATTACCTGCATACGAATTCTAAAACATAGAAAATAAAAAATGCAAGAGCATAACACATAAAACACATATACACAGAGATTTTCCCCTGGATCCCAAAACCGGGACTACCAGCTTGATTTTCATTATGTTCCTTTCAATTTTACAATACATATTTATACATGTCGAAGCATCCAATACCATGGACCGAAAACCACCATGTCCAAAACCATGGACCGAAAACCATCACGTCCAAAAAAACATGTGCGAAAATCATGCACAAAACCATAGGTAGGTCTGCCCAACCTAATATAGGGTCCAATACCAAACTTTTTCGGGGTGCTGCCCCGGACCCCATAGAGGGGGATTACCTGCACCCCTCAAACCCCTTGTGACTGCCCCGCTACTCAATCGGTGCAACGAAGGGGGCGCTCTGCACCCCCTCTAACCCCCTGGTTAACTACGTGGGCTAGTCGTGGAAAGAATATAATACAACCCAACATTCTCCCATTTGTTGTTTTCTTTCCATAAGGGGCCACAAGAGAGCTTAGTCATTTATCTAGCCCTGTAATGCCTATTGTTTCTCTACACCAAGAGAACTTCTCAGAGCTCACATATTTTGTCAATGCATCTGCAGTATTCTTCAAAGTGTCACCCTTTTTTCTTCTATCATATCTCTCACAAAGTGATACTGAACATCAATGTGCTTTGTCTTTGAATGATATGCAGGGTTCTTTGCCAAGAAAAATGCACTTTAGCTGTCACAATCTATCCTTATAGCTCACTGTACTAACCCCATACTTGAACACAATCTCTGCAACCAAACTGCTTCCTTGTTTGCATGAGTGGCTGCCATGTATTCTGCCTCTGTAGCTGATAGTGCCACTA